>JARJDZ010009365.1:0-107837 GCA_030264555.1 Aleochara sp. GC000083 | reverse complement strand
GGTCCATTAGTTCCAGAGATATGAAAAATTTTGAAAACTCGAGTGATTTTAAGAATTTCATATCGCTTTTATCGCTACAAACTTTTTTTTCCAATTTTTTCTTCGAACGCGATTTCTGTTCTCCCCATGACCAAAAGGGCATGAACCCATACATTTTTGGAAAGTACTCATCGAGGCCTACAATTTGGTTCCAATTTTAGTTTATTTGGCTCAACGGTTCAAAAGTTATACGCTGATAAAGACGCGAAAAAAAAGCGAAAATTTTGCATTTTTAGGACCCCATTTTTAAATAAGGGTCTGTTCACACGTGTGTTAATTGATGACGCGTAAAACGAATGCTGTCATTTCGCATTCTGGGCAACAAATCGCGAATGATTTCATCGGTCGAAAGGAATGAAACGTGAACCAGCCAATCTTTCGAAGCGGGCGACCATATCATTGCAAAACTATGCGCGCTCTTCGACTATTAATAAACAAAATGCGTGCATGGCTGCGCGTGTATGCGACCTGTGAGCAATAAGCAGCGTGCAAACTTGGCCGCGGGCCAGAAATATTTCGCCCGAGTCGACTCTCGACGCGAAATTATTCGCAATTACTCAGCTTCCATTGCAATTACACGCGCACGCCCTTCGATAATATTAGATAATTACTATTTATGAAGCGATTCATCAGCCCATTTCAGGGGGCGCTCTTTGACAACAATGATCATGATAACAACGATGACCGTGATGATGATGATGATGATGGTGACAGAAATGTACTTACAACATGACTCTCCGAATTGAGGTAGTCGTTCGTGTACGAATGGTACGTGTACGGACGCAGTTTGTTCTCGATGCGATCAAATTCGCGGTAAAGAGTTGAAGGGCGGACGCGGACAACAGTCGGTGGCGGCGTGACGATCGTCAACCGCTTGTGGCCCACGTAGGGCACGATGCGGTCGTAGGAGTGCACAACATGCACCTACAAGAAGAATAAGATGAAGAAGAAGACGAAGACGATGGCGTCAGAAGGGGAAGTTATTTGTGTCCATGCATCAATGTCGATCAAATTGACCGGTTGTCACAGCCCACTGGGGGCAGCAGTAGTGACGAAGGGGTGGAAGGTCATCGATGTCAAGGTTGACATCAGCTCGAGGTTACTTACCTTGCCCAAACCCGGCAGGATTCTGACTTGTCGCGATGGTTCCGACTGGAAGCAAAACGAGGGTTTAATTAATTTATGTCCTGACAATTCGATGGGGTGTGGTGGGGGTTGAAGGACCACACGTGGTGTTAATTAACTGAACAAGTGGAAAATCCTGGAGGAAATTCAGAGTTAATTCGGATATTTCTTTCTTCCTCCTTTCTTTCTTCTGATAGTTTTATAACGGAAATTTTCTGTAAAATAACTACAGTTTTAATGTCAAATTAATATTTGGCAGAATTTTGGAAACCATTTTATGAAAAAGTCAGTTATTTAGAATTTTGCCTCTAAATTTAGTTTTTTTATTCCATAGAACATTTTTAATTGGAAAGATTAATAATTTTGTTGAGTTGGCTAAAATTTCTAAATTTCTAAATGTCAAGGATGGAATTGATAAACTGACTGTCAAAAAATGACAGAAAATTATGGTTAAGGTTGATAAAATTATGATTTGGCTTAATTTTTGTGTTTAACGTTGAAAAAACCGTCAACAACTTTGATTTTTCATTTGTCTTTGATGGTTCCTTCGATGACTCCTGATTTTTTCTTCAAGGAAGACATTTTGCTAACTTAATTATAGATATACAAACCAAAAGGATACAGAGAAAAAGTTTTTTTAAGGTTATGAATAACAGTTCTTTTATGGAAACTTTAGGAACACCAGAAAACTATCAAATTTGCTTGATAATAAAATATTTATTGATACATCGATAAATAAATAAGTCACACAAGTAAATATGAGCAAAAATATCCTAAAAGCTACACATACATAGCAATTCTGAGCAGTCTAAACGAAATATCTTCAATTCTTCAAGCACAAGTAATAAAATAGATAATTTCTCATCCAGTAGTAGAAATTTACCGGTACAAGATCACGAGTCAGCACTTTCAACTCTCGCGTGTATCCAGAACCGGCAAATATCAACTACTCTCGTTTTCCACGACTGTGGCCGACTTCTTCACACTCGGTACGAGTAATGACGATAGCTGGTGCCTCCTGGGAGACGTCCGCTCGTCGTCGAAGAGTAGCTGGAGTGGTAACCACCTGGACCATCACCTGAAGAGCGCGACGACCTCTCCGACGAGTAGTTGTATCCTCCAGGTCCAGAGCCAGTGGAGCGGCTGACGTGCTCGCTCGTCGAGTACGACCTCGTCGTCGGACGGTAGCTGTAGGGGTCGGCGGAGCTGGTGGAGCGCTCCGACGTCGACGAGTACGAGTAGTTGTACTGTTCTTCGGCGCGGCGGCCGCGCTCCGGGGAGTCGCGCACCGTGTAGTACCGCGGCGACTGCCGCCCCCCATGCAACAAGAGAAGAAGAGACGTTACAAAAACAAGACACAAAACGCAATATCTCAGAATTATATATGGCAGACAATGTCATTCGGATTGCTCTTACTGTTTCTTTTCTGCGCATCTATTCTTGAACGTTTTTTTTTTATTTGTCTGGTTTGTTGGTTTGGTTTGTTGTTGGTTTTGTTGTTGTTGTTGTTGTTTGGTCTCGTTCAAAAAGGACTTGTTTTGCGAGGGGGGTTGTCAATACACACACATACACACTCATCGGTACCGCGAATGCGTCAAATTCGACGACGATAATGGAGAAAGCGAAATCGCATCGCGAAATTGGTATCGTTGCTATTTTTGGGTGGGAAGATTGAATTTCGGTCGAATTTTTGGAAACGCTGCCGTCGTCGTCGGTCGGTTGCATGCATCCAGCAGCTCGTTTGATTGCCAGCTATTTTTGACTGCCTGTTTCCTCTCTTTTGACCGCGTTCCAATTTCTGCGCGTGTTAATTTTAATGTGTTAATGCGGACAAATCGGCCAGCTCGCCAAAAACTTACGCATGTAACTTAATAACGTGATTGTGCGATTGCTTTTGGATACTTCTTGGATAACAAGTGATGTAATGAATGTGTGGAAGCAACACAAACAAACGCCTCAGTGAAATTTCGAGGAAAATATTTGTTTTGGATGAGTTTTCAATGTGCAAAATTTTCCACAAATAATTCCCATTGGTTTTCAAAATTTCTCATAGGAATTTGGCCTAATTAGAAAGGAATTTCAATGCAATTATTAATACTCTTTAAAATTATCCATAATTTGTTGCAACTATTTGTAAACAAATTATTTTTTAGGTGAAAATACCAAACGAAATTTTTCATAAAATTATCCTTTTTTATCTCCAAAATTGAATTTCCAATTAAATCAGTTTCTTGACAGGTTTTTAGAGAATTTAATGCCCTTTAAAATGGTATATTACATTAAGTCAATAACTTTTTGAAAATATGAATAATTCCTGTTTAAATAAGAACAAATTTTAAGTTTAGAATCCAGTAATTTCAACTTTTCTAAAATATGATTCGGTTTGAAATTATTTCTGCAACTTTGAAATTATGATTTGAATTGAAGTAATTTTCCAAAATTTGATACAATAAGAAATTCTCAATTAAATGATTTATAACACAATATGTTTTTCTTCCAGGAAACATAATGTTTTTCCGACTTGAAAAAGTTTTTTTTGGTTATATTCAGTCTTGATATTTATCGTAATTTTCGACTTGTTATTTGTTAACTATTATCCCAATTGAATTATATTTTTTTACATTTTATAGAGGGATAATTCCTCTTTAAAATGATGTAATATTTGATACTTTATCCATTTTGAAAATATGAAAAATTTCACTTTAAAACATTTTAAACAATTTTCAGTGACATTCAACCTGATTTATAATTTTATTTTTTTGTTAATATTTTGAAAACTACTTGACTTACCAACTTGAAATTCATATTATTTATAAATAATTAGCTATACTTTCAGATGATATAATAGTTGACATTGTTTATTACTGAAAATTTTAAACAATATGACTTTGAAATTGCAATTTGTTTTTTACAACTTTTAATTTGTCATTGCTTCATATTTTTGGCAATATTTCGAAAACTATTACACCTATAAACTTCAGCTTTTTAGAAATTTGTAGACAATTAAATTTCCTTTTAAATGATATATGATAAACCATTTCAAGTTAAGTGATAACTTCATAATTATGAGATTGATTTCCAATTTTATGATGAGTATTGAAAGGGATTGATGAGAAACTTTAAAGTGTAAATTTTGAAAATATTTTTATTAAAGCAGCATATATGATATAAAAAGCCTTAGATATCACAAAAATCCACAAGTGTTAGCAAAATGTATACGTTCATTATCCTTGCAAGGATAATGACGGCCATAAAAGCGAGTGTAGCAAAAATATCTATCAACTAGACGAAAAAATACTGTAAGTTGGAAAATCTTGGTTCATTTGGCATCTGCCAATAAATGAAATGTGCAAAAAACGCGTAGCTCTAGCTAGCTCAAAAATGTGCGCGTGATATCAAAAATTTTCAAAACGAAGATTTCTTTGAAAAGCTCATGTAAAATCTAAGGAAGATAAGATGCGAGGACGAGCTTCCTCTTGTAGGGCAAATCGTGCATTTCGGAGGTCCTGTGAACCCGTGCGAGCAGCACGTCCATATCGTCGCTCTGCGGCAGCAGCGCCCCCAGGACGCCTCCATGGAGGTCCCGTTCGGCGTGCTTCCGGCACGCGGAGCGCACCTTCTCGCGCGACACATCCCTCGGGGACATGTACGGCCGAAGCGGCTCCAGACGCACCTTGGGCGCGATGGCGGCTTTTTCGAGCGGCGTCAACGCCACCTTATCGACTCCAGCACGCGGGGGCGGCTCATCCTGCTTCCGGCGGCGGCCGAACGCCGTCACCGGGTCGGGCACCAGGCTCGGACGCGGCACGAACGGCACCTTCTCCCAGGGTACTTCACGTCGCTGCACCCGCGCACGCGCACACCCGTCCCACCAACCGGAAACAGACGGAAACAGAATTGCACCATCACCGACTAGTTTCAATTTTTTGGCTACGAGATGGAGACGTTTGTAAGTTAGGTGCGCAAGCGCACAACGGGCACGCAAAATCAAAACAATCGACAGAGCAACGAAATCAACCAGAAACAATAAGATGAGTGGACTTATGGGGGATGATTTTTGGGGGTTTTGGGGCACTCACCGTTACTGTGTACGTGGAGAGCGATGGAGATGGCCGGTACGGCCTTCGCGTGGTGTAGAAGTCGGTTTCGTATACCATCTTGGCGATCGGTGGTGGTCTTCTTCGGCGGGTTTTCTTGGTCGGCGGCACACGTTTGTCACGCTGCGGCTCGTCGTGCTATGGTTCAGTCGCGAACTGACCGCCCCGTTCAGGGACCATGCTAAAGTAGGACCAGCTCGAACCCCCCACTATTTTGGGCTATTTTGGGACTCTTGGGCGACTCTCGAAGTTTACATTTTCGAATGTTTTGCGTTCGCGTTCTCTGCCGATGATGATGTTGGTCATGATGATGCTGAAACATCATCGCGATGACGACAAGGTTATTATTACATGTTGGGAATTCATCAACAAATCGCCCCCATGCGGTTCTCTCCCACAGGTTTAGTCCTTCTTAGGTCACCAAAACATTTTGACCGATGTGTTTTCTGGCACACCTTTTTCTGTTTTTCTCGGTTGTTGTTTGAAGTGACTTGGCGGACGAATTGCATTAAAACTTTCAATTGGATGGATTCAGCACATGACAGGATGTGCTGAGGGTGTATGTGTATGTGTGAGGTGCGCAATTTCCGCCTGCAAGTGACATTTGCAATATTGTATTTCTTGCAATTGTCTGTCTTCCAATGTCGTCTGTTTGCATTTTTTCTTGTTTCCGATTGAGGAATGTCCCTCTTTATGTCAACGTTGCGTCTCGATGTATAAAGTAGAAATGTGCCAATTTCACGATTGGGATTAACGGGTCAAGAACTTTTATTTTCATCTGTGCAATTTCGAGGAATAAATAATGGGAATGTGATTCATGCTGTTGTTATTCTGCAAATTTGTTCTCGGAATTATCGTCTTATAAAATTGCAAATATCTTAGAAAATGTGAATTCCAACAAAGTAGTTTTGACATTTTTAGTTTCAGCATGAAATTCTCTTTTAAATGGTGTATAATATCATATCAGTACCTTAAAGGATGTAAAAGTTTTCGGGAGTTAAAATTGAGGAATTATTTTTATGTCAAAATTTTACTTTAATTTCATTAGTTCACAAATTTAACCCTAGCTCAAAAAATATCCAATGAAATTTAAATAGCTTTTCTTTACTGTATAGGATATTAAATTAGCTTTAAAATGGTATATAATTTACTTGAATTAACTTTTCAGAAATAATAGTTTTCCCGTGTTGAATTTGTGTATGAATTTCAAGCAAATCATAATTTTCCATAATTTTTTTACTATGCAGTTTTTTGCTTATATCATGAAAACTATCAAAGTAATTAAAATGAAAGTAGTACATTTTATAAAGCGTTAAATTATCTTTCATTTGATATAAGAGTTATCATATTTCTGATTGAATAATATGAGTTTTTCTGGATTTGAAATTTCTTATCAAATTACAACTGAATTTCCATAAATTCCATTTCAGTTCATTATCGTACATTTTCTCCTATATCTTGAAAACTATTGAACTCAACAAAATATTGTTTAATACATCATATAAAGCATTAAATTCTCTTTAAATAGATGGATAATTGGCCGAAATTTCATTTAGAAATTATTAAATTATTTGAAATTGAAATTGCATAACGAAGTTCTTACTTTTTCAAGTTTCACTTCTGTTTTCTCTCACATTTTCCTCGATATCGTCGATACTATTAAGTGGATAAAGTTCAAATTAATGAAGTTTATAAAAAAATAAATTATCTTTCAATTGATCTATACATACCTTAATTTCATTTAGGGAATATAAAATTCTTTGAAGTTGAAGTTGCATAACGAAGTTGAACTATTTACTTTTTCAAGTTTTGTTATTAAATTTTCTTCTACATTTTCCTCGATCTCATGGAAACTATTATATGGATTAAGTTGAAATTAATGAAATTTATAAAGGATTAAATTATCTTTTAGTTGATGTATAATATGACTTAATTAACTCATGAGAAATATAATTTTTCCGGGATATAATTTCACCATTTCATTTGAAAAGAAATTTATTTTAAATAGGAAAAAATTGCGACATATTTTATGGATCAAGGATAAAATATTTATATTCAATAGCACATTTATAATTCAATAGACTTGCCATTTATCCTCAATGGGAAATTCAGTGGAAAACTAGTGGATTAACACGAAAATAAAACCCCATTTTATCGTAATAAATTTTATTATTTCTCTGCAATATTTATTGTACAATTATAGTTTAATATCGTTTCAATTCCGGTCGGAATATCATACATACACAGATGTATATTAACCATTGAGTTTTAGTTTAGTGTGATAATAAAATAAAATTTGCACATTCGTTCGGCCTTTTTCGTTACCAAAGATTTTTCTTCGTTACATTCGAATTTATCGTTAATCATTCTCGAAAAAGTTGTGTAAACATTCAAAGCTGAACTATAGTTAAAAATATTGAACCGATTTACAACCCGTACACTTTACCCCCACCCTTCTCCATCACGCTAAATGTTATAAACATTTAAATTCTATATCATCTTTGATTTCGTTTCCCTATTTATAAAACTATTCACAGCATCGTCTTTTTAAGCATTGTACTTACAATTTTTGGTTTGGTTCGATAAAATTCAGAGCACTTTCTTCCCTGTAATTCGCATTGCGCATGTGCGACTTTGCACCCCCCACTACTCAAATGCAAAGAAGTGTTTTCATCATTTGGCACCATTTTCTATCATCCAATCAACTATAATAGTGTATCACATTGATAAAGGAAATGAAGACTTTGTACATTCAACTAGGACGTCAATTGTTTATAAAAAATGATGAGATTTCTTAGTGGATGCATGACATTGATTAGAGTTGCTTATCATCTAGTGGATTTTGAGTCCTCAAGAGTGCAATTTTATGAAAAATTTTTGCAAATTGACACTGTACGTTTACCCGATAAAGTTTACTGTCTTTGGCGTTTAAGTATTTGACGCATGCGCAGTAGTTGATGCGCATGTGAGTATGTACAATAGTTTAGAGTTTATTGAAATAGTTTAACATTCAATATATCTTCATTTTCGTATAGAATTCTGCAATAAATTAACGTATCTGGTTGGGAGTTATAAAAAAATATTGATCTGTTGATCTATACTTAAGTAGGCTCAGATTCTGGCCTTCGGTGATGTTTTGATTTCAAGAATGTTTGGTGTCATTAATTAATGTCGTAAATTCTTCGCTGTCACTAAACGATACTAGCGCCATTCATCATCAAGTTCTTCCCTTTGAAGATCCAAACATCTGTACCATTCCGTAATCCTGCAAATGTCTCGATCATACTTCTAGATCCTCGTAAACCTGGAGGTTGCACGATGTCTTCCTGCCGTTTTGCAAACATCTCTTCCTGTCGTTTTGCAAATAAATCCTCTTGACGTTTCGCAAAGAGATCTTCCTGTCGCTTCACAAAAATGTCCTCCTGTCGTTTGCCGAAGACATCTTCAGCACCTGGTGGACGATATTCGTTGCTACCATTGACTTGTCTCAACTTCCCGGTGCTCTCCCGTTCTCGATCCTTGCTGAATTGGCTGAAAATGTGCACACTGTGCAGATTTCGATTGCTGGGGATCCATCTGCTGCTGAGGGCGTTGCGGAAGAACTTCCCCACATGCTGATTGTTGTTGTTCAATGATCGATAGCTCAGATTGAGTTGATTGAAGTTGTTGTAACGCGGCTGCTTGGCGACGTCTTCGTCGTTCATGGAGAGGAACCCCGAGGATTCGGGTTTTGCGATGGGGACGAGGAGGAAGTCGTCGTCGGGGTTCCAGCTGTAGTACTCCCGACGGATCGGGGGCGGGTGGGTCATGGGGTCGACGGGATTGTTCACCTGGTGGTGGTTGATGAGGGAGCCGTCGTCGCCGGCGGTGGCGGCGATGCTGGGTGGCACCACGTGCGCCTCCGCCATCGGATGGCTGCGGAAGCTGAAGCCGAGCATCGTGAGCATGTCGTCGATGACCTTGTGGACGGCGAGGCGCAGCTCGGCGTTGCGGTAGCCGTAGATCCAGGGGTTGAACGCGCTGGACGCGAGGATTGGTAACGCTAAGTAGATGACGATCCAGTTCGTCAGGATCTTCGTGCCGGTGAAGACGTCCAGGAGCATACATATCTGGAACAAGGTAGGTGTTGTTAAATGATTTCATAGATCATTGGTTTGGAAGATGTCATTGAAGAAAGTCAAGGTCAAATTGATCTTCATTTTTTGGGTTATGTAATTTTTTTGAAGGATACGTTTAGAAAGTCGTTTATATCTTTTGAATTACTGAACCGATGTAAATGGCGAAAACGGCATTTTGTAGGGAATTTAATAATCTTTCAAATGATATATGACAATATCACATAAACTTTTGAATAGTATGAGAAATCTTAGAAAAAGTACGGTTATATTTTTTCACGTCATTATCAATCCTTGATGTCTTTCTGTATTCATTAGCTAATATCTCAAAAAGTATATTACCAATCAGTTCCATTTTAGATTTCTTTAATAGATAATTAAACTAGCTTTTAAATGATGTATAACATGATATCTTAAATATTTTGGAAATACGAGTTTTCTTGAAATCAATTTCAGTAATGTTTTCATAACCTAAAATGATCATAATTCAAATATTAGCTTATATCCCAAAAAGCATACAACCAATCAATTCTACTATAGCTTTATTTTATAGATCATTAAAATTCCTTTTGAATGATGTATGACATGATATCTTAAACTTCTTTGAAATATTAATTTTCTTAAGATCAATTTGCGTAAACATTTCATTACCGAAAATGATCATCATTAAAATATTAGCTTGTATCCCAAAAAGTATATTGCAAATCAATTTCATTTTGGATTTATTTTACAGATAATTAAAGTAGCTTTTAAATGATATATCACATGATACTTTAAACTTTTTACAAATATGAGTTTTTTTCAAAATGAATTTGAGTAAAAATTTCATAACCTAAAATGGTCATCATTCAAATATTAGTTTATATTCCAAAAAGTATATTGCCAATCAATTCCACTTTAACTTTATTTTATAGAAAATTAAATGCCCTTTCAAATGATGTATCACGTGATATCCAAAATATTCTGGTAATATGAATATTTTCAACTTAAATTTGCATGATGTCATTTTTGAATTCATTTGTCATTTTTGAGAAATTGCTTTATACCTTCGAAACTATCAGTTCAATTTTGCCTATCATTATCCCTACTTATAAATAATTAAATTCCCTTTCACTCCAATATGTTTTGTTTACTTTTGTTTTAAACAAATGATATTTTTTGGCGTTTTAAAAATGAACCAAAAATTTAGGTTATAAATATTGTTTCAGACTTCAACAAAAGTTGAATTAATTCTGTCTCATTTAAATTTATATTCAAGAGATATTAATACTCTTTGAAACAGTTTATTTGTTGATGAAATTATCTCCAGACACACATAATTTTTAGATGCATTACTTCGAATTATTGAGTCTTAAAATTCCATTATTAGCTCATTCCAAACAAACTTTGTATTATTTCATCAACTTGTATGCAAATGTAAACACTTGCGAAAAAATCACTCAAAGATTTCAGGCTTTTGCTGTCTAGACACAGATTCCTTTCATTGAAAATGCATTAAAAATTTCACCTAGTGATTGAAATCAAAATAACTAAAGGAAACTTACCAGACATTCTATTTAAGCATGCATCGCGCATTCCTCATGAATATCATCCTGATTTATTTATTACAACATTTCCATTCGTTATTAACCCGTCGTCAGTTGAGCTACCACCTGATTGATTCATGCTTTATTTATGAGATTTACACTCTCCAGAATCAAACATTTGCAAATATTTCCCCCATAATTTCGTCCTAAGGAATTCAAACGTCGTTGCTCGACGTTGAAATTATTCGCGAGCAAACGAGCGTTATCAATACGAAAATGAGTCAAGAAATAACCCAAGAAACAGATAACGAGAAAATATAACCCGTAAAAAGCATTGGTCCCATTTGAAATGTCCTGATTTCAATGGGACTCCAATGAGAAACAAAATTGACGGTTAATGAGCAATCTCTCTTCAGCATCATCATCATCATCTCGAAATGATTGCCTGGTAATGAACGAGTGTACGCCATTTGGTGCGTCCCATTACTTTCGCTTCAATGGGAAATTTCGAGTCCTTGGAAAGTCGAATGGGGCACGCACGAGCGCACGAACACACATTTCCAGCTTCGTAATTTGTTGTTTCGCTTCACGTTGCCGAAAACGTTCCCGTGGTTCTCACAAGGTAAATATTAGAGCGAGGAATATCGATTCAACCAGAGCTCAAGTTAACAATGCTGGCCGAACCGAACGCACCCATCGAATTAGCCCTAATCACCGAGCTAAAAATAAAATTTGGGCCAAAATTGAAGAATGAACAACATAACAAATAAATTAACCAAATCGTACATGTAGAGACATCTCACAACGAGTTCACGCATCATTCGTATTTTTAGATTCCTGTATTACCATCTCACTAACCGTCAAATACAAACATTGTTGGTTAAGTCATCGTGAAGATTTCCAAGTGTATATTGTGGAATTGAACAGCGCGTTTATACTTGCAGATGATGTATAGAAAGTGATTAAACAATGAAGTCCATTTCCAAGTGGAGCATTGCTTCAATAGGCAAGTAATTCAAGGATCCAAACGCCGCCGCATGGCAGGGCATTGAAGGAAATTGCGTCTAACGTCGACTACAATAGCTCCATTATGGGATGGATTCTTCGTCTGAGTCCGAGTCCCCCCATGAAGAGCGGAACAAAAGAGCATGGACTTTTTGATTACACGAATTGGTAGGTAGCAAACCGAAGTAAAAACGAAATCCAAAACATTTCTGCTTGTAGTGCAACCTGGACCACGATTAGTCTACGTGTTCCATTTCGACGGGGCGGTCGACGCTGGAAAACAATGCACCAGGATGCGGTCGGGCCGTGCGAACAATTCGCAAAAGGGGCGGCAGGGTGGAGAATATGCGCGGAAATTGGCGAGCAAAAAATTGCCACCACACTCGAACGCCCGACAATGAAGGTATGTGTCACATGGGAGGAATGCATGAATAAAATTTCCATGCGATTAGCATGCGTTTGTATCGTTTAAATGATACCATGAGATGCGGGCTAAAAAAAAATGAGGATCAATAATGTTTATTCTAATTTCAACGTTATGCAGCCAAAAATACACCGGGGAATTGTATCTTGTTAAAATTACATGAAACCTTCAGGGTTGCACCAAGAAGTAGCATTTTTTCATGGGATTGTATTAAAAAATAATAAGGATAATTTGAGTATTGGTAGCCGGCAGCATCAACATCAACAACAACAAATTTTCCTGCAAAATGTTGTGTAAACATCAGACATATTGGATGTTCATCATTAGTTTACATATTTAATGATCAAAATTAATTAGAACCGAGTGTATCACGTTGCAACACATTTGATTTATGTATGTGACGGTGAAATTCGCAGGAATAAAATTAATTCGAGCTGGTTGCTTGCTGCAAGGCTGCTCGTAAATCTCATACAAAGTAGCAGATACTTTCCACCAGGTGCTGCGCATTTCCAGGGGCAGATTGAAAATAAAACCGAAAAATCCTTGATGCAGCACACAACATAGAAGATGATGTTATTTACTGCTTGTAACTTTTCATTATGCTCTAGTTGTACTGCACTTTCAAGGTTTCAGAAATAATTATAACACATGCCTTTTGTTTCAGCCTTAAAAATGCGGCTGATTATATTTCGTGGAATCATTCAACATGCAACTATAAATAGCCATTAATAGCTTAGCTGAACGGATAACTTTCCATACTTTTGCACGTAAGTTATGATTGCCTATTAATAGATTTACCATTTGGAGTACGCACCCTTTATATTGATCCCTTAAATGCAACTATCATCATTTTTTAGGTCGTTGTTTACGATGGACACATCGACGTGCGGTGGAATGTCAACGTATCTTCTGGTCGAATAACGAGGACGAGAAGAAGAGATCGGAAGCGTTTTGGCGGCAGGCCACGCGCGTACAAGCCGCTTGTTAGCCACGAGCACTACGCTTGATTAATTAATTTCACTCTGGGGGTGACCAATTTGCGTGGCGCGTAATTAACTTCGTGCTTCACTGCTCCCGGACTCGTCGTTACATGCCTCCAGCCTGCAATGCAGCAGCGCGCGTCCGATGTCCACACGAGCCATTGATTCGAAGGCGGCTGGGTCGTTTCATATTTATCTTGCTCGTATGATGCGTACTACACCGCCGATGACGATGTGTACGTCTCGTCAATATGGGGCATTTTCATTGCTGACGCACTTCGCTCCCGGGGAAGAATCCCGGTGACGTCACGACGACGAAAAGAAAGGATGTGTGATAGGAGCAGCTGCAGCCGCCCACGTCCAAAGATGTGATAAGGGATTTGGCAAGTGACGGCTGGAAGCTTGCTGAGGAGTTTACGAACATGATGGACGACAATGGAGGCTGTGTTGGGATTTGAATGAAGCCCTGGGTCTTAATTAATTTGTACTTAAAATGGGAAAAAGTCGAAGAATGCCGGTGACACAAAAGGCAATAAGGTAGGGGGCAAAAAGTTCTTGAATTCGTTTAAAGTTAAACCAGGCATTCAATCCGCTGTGGGAGTAATGTAGAAAAAATACGATGAGAGGAGGAATTTCGTTTCGGGGTTGAGAGATTAATTCCGTTGTGTTTCAGGGCGCCGCGAATTGACAAACGCGAAGTTGTAGGCGGCGGAGGTCTTGGAACGACGTACAAGAGGAATCCTTAAAGATTAAAACCCATTCTTCATTTGTAATCAGAAATTCGCTAACGAGCTTCCTTCGGTATGCATTTTAAACGCTTAATTACCCGGGTAAATTGCTCTCGAGTAATTTCCCACGATTCATCATCCGATTTGCGCGATTCCAGGTTCGAGATCACTGGTTTGAATCAAGCCTGGACGGGAGATGTCTGTAATTTATTGGTGGGTGGAATACTCACTTGGAATGGCAGCCAGAGAACGAGGAACATCCCGGTGGTGATCGCCAGCGCGAGGCCGTAACGTGGGGGATGCGTCCCGTGGCCGTACTGCAGCGAGTGGCGCACCTCGGAGATGGCGCGTGCATGCCCCCGTGCCACCACGTAGATGTACCCGTAGCAGACGAGCAGGATGCACGCCGAGGGCCCGTAGACGGCGCAGAACATGAACAGCTGAATGGGGCGCGCCACCAAACTCCCGAATGAGCAGTGTGTCAACCTGCAACAAGTAAGATGCGGGTCATGCACCAGCAGCAGACGATATGTGTGTGTGTGGGCACACGCAAGGGAGGTATTTTTATTTCATTCGCTATCGATTCGCTGGTGCCGCTCGAGGGCGCACTTAATAACCATCAACACGTCGACGTCGTCCTCCAGGTCGCGGGCTTCGAAATGAGCGAACATTCTTCGAGGCGTTTCGTTAACATTTTCCCTCTTAAATAATGCACTGTCGATTTAATCGATTTCCCGCGCGCTGAGGACGCTTCGAAGGGGAGTAATCTGAAACGCGCCCGGTTGAAGCGTGCAAACATCGCGATTTTACACGCCGCGGTTGAAACATGAAGCGTGACCAAAGCGGGAAACGAAATCAATTTATCGGTGTGTTTACTCTTTATTTATGGCCGGCAGCGACGAGGACGGCGTGAATTTAAACGTTTATTGATTGATTGGAAAAGCGCGTGCGATAAAATTTTCATATTCGCATTTCCAAATACATACAATGAAACGCAATTTATGGTTTGGCGTTGGAACAAGGAGTAATTTGGTCTCGTTTTCAGAATGCAACCAACGACGAGGATCAACGCGATGAATTAATGATTCGATTGGTTACATGGATCGGGGATCGATACGCGGCATTGGCATTGAAATCATCATCATTACATTAGCGTCGAATGCCGCCAGCGAATGAATGTCATGGCCGGTTACGTCAGCCCGAAAGTCGTGTATCAATGGCATACAATCGTTCGGGTGGTTTGTAATTTGACGCGTCCTCCACGCTAACCGTTATCTGCGAGGATCTGGTAGCCTTCCAAGCCAACTGGAATCGATACGCGACAAGGAGGGCCTCCACATAATTTAATGCAGCCTTGTGACGAAAGCGTTTTCGCTTTCGTTGGTTGCCCATTGCCCCCGAGCTGCTTGTTACTTTCTTTTGTTCGCGTCGCCAATGGAACGCTACATTTTTGCGAGTTTGAATAATTCACTCGCTATTAATAATTACTGCGTGAAGGCATTCTGGGGCTGAACTACCCTCTCAAACGCGAGACGCGTTCGAATGGCTGTAAATTAGCTGCAAGCAACGAGCGGAAACAAAGACTTGGAGTTGCGAGTCGGAAACAGCTGTGCACTTCTCGTGCGAAAGTAAGGCATGTGCCGTTTCGCGGAAAAGTCGAATGAACTTTCTGCTTCGATCGACGACGCGAACTTGAACCTTTATTGAATGATTTATCGCCTTGTTTGGCCGACGTTTCCGTTCCGTTTCGTTGATCGTGCGGAATTTGGGCCCCGGGTTTTTTCGCGACATTTTCCTCCGTTCTGCATTTCTACGGTATTCTATTTGTACGATAATAATCAGAGTGTCCAGGTAGCAATCAACAAACAACGTGTGCAAACCCGAAAGATTTGTTTGCTTCCTTGTTTGTTGACTGTGTTGTTTGCTTGCTTCGCTGAATTGTTTGTATTGGAGTTTCAGATAATCAAGAGAGCGTACTCACTGATAGCTCGGCGTGCCGTAGAAGAAGTGGTAGGCGATGGGCGACATCCCCACGAGCATCGCATAGCTCCAGAAGACGGCGATGTAGCGCTCCATCGCCGTGTGCGTGATGAGATTGTTGTACCTCAGCGGGCGCGCCAGCGACGTGAATCGATCGACGGCGATGGCGACCATCACCAGCACCGAGACGCAGCACAGCGTGATGGAGACGCCGTAGTTGAGCAGGCAGAGCGTCACGTTCGTGGGAGCGGCGGCCGCCGTCGTCGCCGTCGTCGGCACGGTGCCGACGCAGAGCTCCAGGTACATGCCGACCGGCATATACATGCCAACCCCCAGGTCGGACGTCGCCAGCGACATCACCAGGTAGTTGCTCGGCGTCCGCAGCCGCTTGAAGCGGTAGATGGCGATCAGCACCAGCGAGTTGCCGATGATGATCGTCGGCGAGAAGAGGAAGACGAGGAGGATGGCGGTGGCGAGGATGGCCGGCGAGGCGGCGAGCTGGTTAAGCGCGACGAGGCGCACCTGCTGGCGGCCGGCGGCGTCCTCGTGGTCGGCGGACGCGTTGTCGATGACGCTCAGCGTGTAGTAGACGAGCGCCAGCTGGCTGTTGTTCCACAGCGCGCCCGGCGTCGTCGTCGTCGTCGGCGGCGGCGTCGACGCGTTCGTCAAGTTCACCAGGTTCGGTGGCAACTCCATCGAGTGGTTGCGGGCGCTTTCTTCGTCGTCGAACTACCCCAGCCGCCGGAAACGTTCATAGGCCGTTGGTAAGCGCATCGTTAGCTAGCGTTTGATTGTTAATTAGTCGCGGCGTGTGGTTTTAGGTGGTGCATTTCTTCGGCGGCGCCGGAGGGCAATCGATGCGCCGGTCGGGAAGAAGTTGTCGTCTTCGGGTCCGACGGCGACGCTGCAAGGAGAGCGCGGCAGCGATGCAGAGCGCGCGGATGCGGGTACGATGGATGACTGGCGGCGGCGTCGCGACGCTCCAGCGTCTCGCATACTCTCTCTCGTCGCATGCGAAAGCCGCGTCGACGCGTTGCCGCCTCACTTCACACACGGTATCGAATACGTTTACCTGCCTCCAGCACCACTGTGCACGCAACGGGCTTTTAATTGGCATTTTCGCGCATTAAACATTTATTTTTCGTACGCCCATATTAATATATTATTGCAGGAAAAAACGAGACGGAGTTTCAATGGAAATAATGGCGAACGTGCGCATGGAATGAGCGAAATTGAAAATGATGCTGGCGCTTTTGTCGACCCGCTGTTGCGAATACGAAGAAGGATATTTTTGCGCTTTGTAGCGTGAAGAGTAAAAGGGAAATGCAAACCTAATCGAGGTATGAATTGGCTGAATCGCCCGTCGAGTGGAAATGTTCTCTCTGCTTTCGGATGCAAATGGAAAACTTCCATGCCGTATTTTTTGCACCCGACGCAGCGTGGAAATTTAGATTTTTATTCCTTGGTGCGATACGAAGCAAAAGTAGCAAAGAAATACACCTTTTTCACCTGGGGGCTTGGCCGGACGCAAAAATACTTAATGGAATCGTCGAGAAATATACGAATTTAAATGTGGCGAGCGTCGCGATGAAATCTAATCGGCGTTTAATTTTTGCTTTTATTTTTTGTTTTTTCAACCGTCGTTTCGCTCGTCAACATTCACCGAACGCCGACGATTTAATTGAAAATCCATGTAGACCACGCAACGCAACGCAACAAATGAGTTTCTATCAGTTCTTCTTATTAACTTGGCCTCGCGTTTGCGTCCTTGCAAGTTTTCTCAGCGTTAATAGACGTATACGACGAGATGAAAAGATCAAGGCCCCGGAGGCTGGTCGAGGGTGCAACATTAATTGCATTGTGCATCGTTGAAACTTCGCAATCAGCAACTCAATGGCATACTTGTTCATTAATAGAGTCGCTAATAACGTGCCATATGCATGCGGCCATCTTTTGGGCCATCTCTTCTCTACTGGGATATTTATGAATATAAATTGCAGATAACACATGGCACTCTGCTTCGGGCTGATGCCCGCCGCCCCCAGGCGAGATTACAGCGAGAGATTAGGGCAACGTCCGCACAGGAGCACATTACGCGTGCATCATGCATGCCGGAATGAAAATGTGCCCGGATGCCGTGCGGAATTCGCTTGGGAGCCGACGAACTTTGCGAGCTAACAACATTTTGCGCTGCAAAACGGATTATTTGTTTCTGGACATTGCGGATTTAATACGAAAACTCGCCGTCCAGTAAATTATGTATTTCAAAGCTTGGATGAGGCCGATTACTCACCATCGATATATGAAACTCTCAAGAAATATTTACTCACATCCTGGCTGGATCTTTTGACCTTTTCATCTTATGCATAGACTCTTAATATTTGCTTCCTGGCCTTTCTGCAACAATGCCCAACGGACCTTGGAGGTCACCCACGCGTTCCTTCACTTTTTAATTGCTTTCCATCAAAAGGAATTAAACCCCGCTCGGATAAACCAATGAATATGCTAATTAGCAATGATGTTTAATTATGTGATACATTGACAATATCATCAGATCATTTCTGCGATCGTAATAATTCGTTCTGGATTACAATTAATATTTCAACGTTATGCAGCAATTGCACAACGATATTTGTGATAAGTCAGCAATCGTAACGAAATCTAAAATCGGAATACAATTTGTTGTGTAACAATACAATTACGCGGAAAACATGCTTTAGTTGTTATGTTCCCGGGATAAGTTATCGAATCGCCGGTCCGTGATTGATTAATTGCAAGCGCAACTTGTTGTTTGTCAAACAAGTGGGCAAACAAGCTTTATGACGGTACTTTTAAAGTCGCAATGCCCTAGTTTTGCGTTTCTCTTCTTTCATGTCCGATAGAGGCACTAAAAATGCAACCACCACCGGCGCTACGCAACAGGTTAATTTGTGCTAATTAGCAGTGACGGCAATACACAGAATTCCGCCTTCGTGCTACCATGATGGATGCGACTTGTTGTTGCAAACTCATTATTTCGATGCCATCTTCGACGCGACATTTGGAGGACTCATTAATTTATGTAAATTCATGTCATTGGTATCCCGTCACATTGTTACCGTTGTTTGCATCAACATTTCTGCTTGTTATTGATAAATTTCAACTTATTTACAACTATAGTTACAGTTAGAAAGATGGTGTCGAATGACCCAAATGCAACTAATTGAAGAACACCGTGAGTTAGTAATGATAAATACCTATCGATACAAAGTAATCAATCATTTTCGACCTTAGAGTACTGTAATTAGTCATCCTCAGAGTCGTAATCTTCACTGTCGTTCTCGAGGCGATGGGTTTTTCTATGTCGATGATGTTCAACGCCCGTTTTAACTTCGGCCATTACGGGCGCTTCCAGCGTTTCCAAATCCTCCTTTTGTTTGTACCCAATCTCATGGTATCGCACTGGATACGTGAGCTGATTGCCGCGATCCCACGTATAAAGCTCCTGAAACATGTAAATTCGGTTACCAAGCGTCGATACACATCCCAATCGACACGTATCAAACAAAAAACGTGTGGGTGATAATTGAAAGGCAAATCAAATGTAAATTGAAACGAGTTTTGAGCAGTTGGCAACGTACGTTTCACGCGTATTGCGTTTAAACGGGGGATTCACAGGAATCGCACAGCAACTGCGTCTGGCAACCGTTCAATCATAGGAAGGATTAGGTCGATGGAATCCTGGGAAACATGCGACGCAGTCACGTACTTTGTATTTGTGATTGTAGCCAACCATCGTCGTGTTACGGAAGGGATTCGTGAATGGAAGATTCACGTCCAACAAGCCGTTGGTGTAGAGGTCCAAAGCGAAGCGGATACGTGTATCTCGGTCGGTGACGCTGTCGATGGCGTACAACACACCGCAAACGACGAACATCTCCCCGACTTTGTGATGATTGACGCTGATATTCCAAATATATTGAATGTGCAGACTGTTCGCGTCCACCTACAACAAATATTGAATTGAAACTTTCCGCAACACGCGTCGCATTCGGTGAAATCAATTAGTGACCTAGATTCGCACGCGTAATTAACCGTAACGTACCCTTTTCGGGCAACATAACGTGTTAATTAACGCGTAAGCGCCCTCAAGAGGGAGGTAAACGACCTCGTACGGGTGTAATACCTTCATGACGGCCGTATTATTGCTGTCCGGAATGCCGAAAATAACCCAGAGGCCATTATCGTCGACATTGAAGTCCATGTAGTTGTTGTTCGTCGTGTACAAGAAGTTGGTGCCGTTGGTGGCGACAAGCGGTACGTTGACGCTCTGCGTGCTCTCGTTCTGCAGGTTCAGCTTGACGATTTTCGGCTTGTCGCGCTCGTTGTAGTAGAACGAGCCGTTGTAGACGACGTGCGCGTTGCCTTTGAACGGATAGATGAGTTTGTACTCCCTGCGAAAACATTGCCATTCAACTAATCGAGTTTCCGCCACGCGCTAATACCTCGATGGGGTGTCCTGCCTGAAGACGGTCTTGTTATTGAATTGGAACAAGCGGTACGCGTCGTCCTCCTTCGTCGTGTAGAATTTCTCGCCGTCTTTCTCCAACGGGTCGCGCATCCAGCAACCGATCGTTTGGTTCGTGTAGCGATGATAGACGGGTTTCCCCACCGCGTACAATAAACAATCTAAAACAAACGTAATTAAAATTATCGAATTTACAAATTGTAGGGTTGGCTCGTTGCTGGAGGTGAAATATTGTGATAAAATCAATTTGTCGAGCTGCACGTGCCGCACGGCATCGTGTGTCAGGTGTAAAAGGATACAAATTGAATTTACATAAACGCAATATGTTCTCCAACGACACTGGAGGATAACAAGGAGCAGCTACCTGTCGTTCGGTTCGGGAAGCCGGGATATGTGGCATTTCCGAACTGGTGAATCTCCCACTTTTCTATCAGATCGATTAGCGAGACCCCCGAGTTGCGGCATTTGAATTCGTTCGGATTGATGCATTCGGGACATTGCACTGGAGGTGGACAGATCGATTCCTGCGAGACGCGTTTCGGCGGACGCTGGCCCACCTCGATCACGCTGGTGTCGAACACTGGAGGTGGTGTAGCAAGACTGGGGTCCACTTCTGCAATCAGCAATCCGAAAACGTCACACAAATCATCCCTAAAAAGGCAATTCAATCAATCGTGTGTGTCGCATGTAAGAAACATCCAGTTAATGGAGCAGCAACAAAAACCGGGAAGCGACCACAAAGTTCTCTCCCATTAAAGCCATCTCCAGCTTGCAGAACCATGAGAGAGAGATTTGCGATGCTTCCGGAGGCTTAGTGCACCCAGTGCGCCCATAAAAACTATGAAACTCATAAAAATTTCATCACAACTCCCATCTTTGTTGCGACAACTTCTCGGTGTCCAAAGGGACTATCCGACATTCCACCCTCTATCCATTTTCACCACACGCAAAATCGTTGGCGAATTTAAATGGAAATTAAATAATTTTCCTCTGGATATCATGGTGCAATGTAGGCAACCCACAAATCATCAAAGTTTTTGGCGTACTTACGATATAATTTAATCATTCCGCGAGTCTTTCCCTTCTCGTTCTTCGCCACGCAGTAATAGTTTGTGTAGTCGTCCTTCTTGATCTTGGTGATGTTCAACTGCATGCGGACGATGTACGCCCGTCGACCAACATTGTTGTTGATGCGATACTTGAGGTCGCTTTCAAGGAGTCGCCCATCGTCACGCTCCCAGTATCTGCAGGAAAACATCAGATTTGCGCCAATTCAAACACGGGCGGTATTAATGGGTTGCTTACCGCAGCGATTCGGGAAATGCTTCCACTTCGCATTCGAGCGTCCGCATCGCGCCCAACGGGGCGCCCACCAGGTCTCGCCAGATCCGAATCAGAGGGATAACTGCAACGCAAACACACTTATTACTTCAAACAACTTCGGTGCCGCACTTTCAACGCGGTGCATTCGCTTGCACAAAGTGGGTCGAAGCACCCGATTTTATTTTCGCAAAATACCGAGTGCTTTGACCCTTCTATACGCACAGTGGACTTCGATGATGAATGTCTGATTGACATGCGGTGGAACTCCATTATCAGCGACGCATTGATACATTCCCATGTGGACGCGACTGACCATGGTGATATTCAGTGAGTGTCCCGTTACAGAAAGAGCTACAACATTTCAAGTCATTATTTTGTCTTTTTTTCGAAGGAGCGTGTTTTACCTTGCCAGGGACCCATCGTTATCGGCTGGCCGTCGGAGCGCATCCAAACGACCTGCGGGGGTGGTGTCCCAATGCACGCGCAACTCAACGTGACGTTATCACCTTCAGGAATGATAGAGGGTCCAATGGGACCGTCCCGTTTGTCTGCAATTAGAGAAAAACGCATTAATTCCAAACGTTACTCCCATCGTTCACTGAGTCGTATGACAGATGTAAGAGCGATTGAGTTTCTTTGAACTTTGAACGCGCCTAGAGTTGATTGAAGTGGTCGGGGGAAGGATGAAAAGTTGGAGAACGAAAGTTTAATCCAAGGTGAGAGGCATTCCGCCCAAAACTTCGCTACATCTACGAAGTTAATTAATTAGAATCGTAATTAATATGAATCCATCGCTCGTCGTTGCTGGGTAATTACCTCAACTATGCGCGCTTCAAAATAGGGCGAATGGCATTAATTCAATTCTTATAAAGCGTCCGCCCTGAAGTCACTCAACTATGTTTTAAAGTTCGCGAACGAAGAAGTAAACTTTCGAGAATCGCCTTACCAACTAAATAAGTAAAAAGAATGAAGCGGCTGGAATAAACAACAGCACAAAGAGCGCAGTTTGTGTCCTTATGCCAGGAAAGAAAGAACACTCGAGTGGAAATCCGAGGAAAAGGGCAGAGAAACGGCGAGTGACGTCAAGTACACAAAGCCCTATTGCAAATTGCAAATTGCTGGCTCGAATGGCATGAGTGAAATTGCAAGCGAATTTGCAGCGTTTGTAGAATTGAGTGGAAATGCATCAAGCATACGGAATCATACGGATTGTAACGATCAAACAATGATAATTCATTGGATTCATCGGCGATATCGGCGGCTTTGTTCGCGTGCTGCCGCCATCGAGAGAAAAGCACCCAATTTTATGGCTTGCCGGAAAGAAAAAAATAATAAATATATCCGATCCTAGACAGATATAAGACCGTCACGCGATCTATTCATCTTTGGGGCGCGCTTCACATTTTTCTCCATGGGTCGATGACATATCTTTCATCCCATGAGATAAGAAAACCTAAAAAATTGAATTGCTCAATAAATGATAGGAATTTAAATTTCGCAAATCCTTCTAGATATAAATTTTGATAAGTTTTTGTCAACTGCAGACGAAATTTAGTGCGAAAATCTTGAAATTACCTATTATTGATGGAGGTATAAGCAATTCTCCAGTGCCATTCATTTTCGTCTTCCAGGCGTTGATGCCTGGAATTCCTGGCGTGCCATTAATTCCCGGCTTTCCGCTGCGTCCACGAGGACCCGTTAAGCCTGCAAATTCAACAACAACAACGATAAAAACCCAAATGAAAAAAGAACCACACAAAAACAACAGAAAACTCAGTAATATAAGAAAAAAGGATATGATGATATATGAAATTTGCATTTTGTTAATTAGATCACATGAAAGATGATTACCTTTAGGTCCTTGTGGTCCTGGTGGTCCCTGAGGTCCTCTATCACCGGATCTCCCTAAAATTCAAGCAAAGAAGTAAAATTACTTTCTGCTTGCAAGATATTCGCAGCGCATCATTTGAAACGTCTGAGGAAATGCAGGAAATGCAATTTCCGGATTAGTTATTACAAAACTTATACAAACTACTCGGAAAACTACGATGGTGTGTGTTTCGAGTGCCACTTATTGATCTGTTTGATGCAGCATCAGCGGACAAGAACAACAAATCCTCATTGTCATCGTCTTGAATGAGCGGTAATCCTTTCATGTAGGCGCGCTCGCACAGGGATCAATGAAGAGGCGAATAGTTGGCGAAAGTATGCGTACCGTCAGTGCCATTTCGGCCGTCCTTGCCGAGCATTCCGGGCATGCCATCGCGTCCGTCCCTTCCGGGGATGCCGTCCTGGCCGTTGCGTCCTGGACTACCGTCCATTCCAGGCTCACCAGGCACGCCATCGCGTCCGTCTAGACCGGGTCGACCCTGTTCGCCCTTCTGCCCGTGATGACCGGGTGGTCCCATCGGTCCTTTAAACCCCATTCCGGAAACAAAGTTATACTCAACGTTTAAGGTTTTAACTCATGCATACCTCGTGGTCCTAACGTTCCGGGAATGCCAGGAAAGCCGGTGTCTCCGCGTTCACCTTTATCCCCACGTGGACCTGGTGGACCTGGAGGACAGAATGCCGCAGCTGCTTTGCAATATCCTTGAATTGATGATAACTACAGTCCAGAAATAGAAAAAAAAATTTTAAACTTAAAATTTCTTCCATGACAAAAAAATTTAATGGGTGTAGAGTTTAGAACACCTGGTGAATGGAATTTATTGGAAGTTATCTCATAAATTTGTTAATTAATAATGAATTGTTGATATCTGCATGTTAAGTTGCCTTCATTCAAGGGGCATTTAACATTGAAAAATGCAATTTCAATTGTATATCAACCCTCAGTGGAATTCCTCCGGATACATTAAGTGCGCGCATAAAAAGGTGAAATCCGGTTGAAATGGAGAAACCGGCAGCAGCTTTTCCCAGCTGGAAATAAATGAAATGAGAGATAAACGTAAACGATTTGCTCGTCTCGTTCGTACATTCCCATTTCGTTCATGGGGCTTTTCACTTATTAATTTCCTCTTCGCTCCACTTCTGCGGCCGTTTTCTTATTTGACAAGCGTTTTATGAACGTTAGCATGGTACTTACGGTGGCTCTTGCGTAATCGGTCAACCAAATCCAATCCTCTCCATCGGGCGACGTCCCCTTGCCCGTCTTCTCCTTCTTCTTCCGGTCCAACGTCTCCAGTTCGGCCTTCTTGTTCGGCGGAAAGAAATCCACCGTGTGCGCGGCCAAATTATTATGCGTACTCCTTCGCAACCGGTGCAATTCACTCGTCTTCGTCGAGGAATTCTTCGCCTTCGCCTTTTCCTCCATAGCTTCACGCGTACGAGCGTTCAACTTCTTTAGGACATCCTCGACGATGTCGGCGATCTCCTGGCGCCCTCGCGGCGTCCTCAAGCTCGCTGTGACCGCTTCGTCGAGCTGAAACGTGCGCACGTAGTTCTCGCGGATGTCGGCCGCAATCAGCCGGTAGACGTAGTGCGCGAGGCAGATCTCCGTGAGGAAGATGAAAAGCACGCAGCAGACGATGCGTAGCGTATAGTTGGGGTTCTGCTGCGGGTATGGAAGGACGAGATGCCGATTTCCTGGTGGAGGTACATCTCCTCCAGGTGGTGATTGATGGACGTCGTGGTGGAGCGGTTCTTTGTGCGTGCGTCCAGCCGGCTCCGACGACATCCTGCAGCTGGAGGATGGAGTTGGTGGATGTCGTTCACTTTACGTGGTGGCGATTTCTTAACGTCGCGACGCTCGCAGGTGCAGCGCGCAACTAGCGCGAGGAGAATGCTCGAGCGAATGAAACGGACTGAAACGCACGCTGAAAACGCCGCCAACTGCCCGTGTTTGCCGCCGTTCTCTCCCGTCTCGTTGATTTAACTTTCCTGCTGGAACGAATCTCCGTGCAGCTAGCGTTAATAAATAGACTTTGAATACGTACTCGCGGCGCGCACGCTGACTTGTTCTATGAGTTCGTCCAGCGCGGCCAATTCTTTTAATAAATTCTTATAAATTGTTTCAACTCGCCTCTCGAGCGCATTAATTTGTTTGCGCACATTGGAGCCACTTTGATGTATCAATCCGCTCTTGAACGCTCTTGATACATTTCGGTTGCATTGGTTTATTTCTGATTTCATTTCCATTGCCAGCATCTGAAAATTGGATCAACGATTTAATCATTTTGCAAATTCGTAATCTTCATTCGTTAATGTATCTCGAAAATAGAACAATATACTTGCCGCAATTCACTAAAGATTTCAAAAATTCCATCTCAATGTGTAGCAAACTCACAGCGCATGCCTTCCAAACGAATTTGTGTTTTTTTTGCGATATGCCAATCTCGCAGGTGTTCGAATTACCTCAAGTGCCGGCATTTTGCAAATACATGAACTAGTTTATTCCACTCGTCGTCCGATCCACAAGAGCTAGCCATGGAAGAATTCTGCAAAAACTTGCCAAAAATCGTAAGTTCCAATTATGCACTTCTTCACAGCCTTTTATTACTTTAATTCATTACAACTTGCAAGTTTAAAATATTGAGGTTATGCTCGTGGCTCCGGATTGCGCTTAGACTTCCATTCAAACATCTTCAATTTTCAGGAACTCCACGCGCATCTTAATGGTTCATTAAGTAAAGCCACTCTGCTGGATCTAGGCTGCTTCGAGGATGATGTGCACGAGTACCAAAAGCTTTCGGACCTGTGCTCCAAAACATCACGCACACTCGATGATTGCTTCGAGTTGTTCAAGATTGCACACAGTTTGACCTCCAGCACGGATGCCGTCTTCAAAGCCACCCAGCAGGTCATTGAGGATTTCCACAATGATAATTGCGTGTATTTGGAGCTGCGAACGACGCCCCGGGACGAGTTGGACATGACCAAGCAGGATTATATCTTGGCTGTAATCAATGCCATTCGAGATATGAAAGATAAGTTACCCATCATTGTTAAGCTAATCTTGTGTCTGGATAGGCGCTTCAATGAGGCCAAATCCACGGAGGTGATGCGCCTCATTTTAGATGTGCACAAGAGCCATGCAGATGTGCTGGTTGGTGTGGATCTGTGTGGTATCCCAAGTGTGGGGCGATTCTTCTCAGCTGAATTCACCAAGGCCAGACTAGTGGGGCTCAATGTCACATTGCATTGTGGAGAGGTCCCTGATATGTCTCAGGAGAATATCTCCATGCTGCATTTCCTACCGGAACGTATTTCACATGGTACCTGCCTCCATCCTCAGAATGGTGGCAATGAGCAAACTTTCAATGCAACCACCTTGAAAAACATCCCATTGGAGGTATGCATCAGCTCAAATGTTGTCACAGGAACTATAAGCTCCTATGAAAAACATCATGTGAAACATTGGATTGCCAAGGAGTTACCATTCTGCATTTGTGTAAGTTTAATAAACAAAGTTTTAAACTTGCAAATCAATTTATCCATTTTCATTGCAGACTGATGATAAGGGTGTTTTTATGAGTGATCTCTCCAATGAGTATTTCCTGCTGCACAAACATTTTAATCTGGGTAAGGAGGAGTTGTATGAAATTAGTTTTAGAGCAATTGATTATATCTTTGCTGGTGATGATGTGATAGAGAAGTTGCGAAAGCAATTTGAAGACTGGAAACTGAAAAATTTGTGATTTACTTTTTTAAATATGCTTCTAAAAGAAGCCTTTAGACCTCTGAGGTTACATAAGCTTATGAATAAACTATTTTAAACGAATCCTAAAAAATGCAGGTCATGAAGTCAATTAATGTAGATAATGTATATTTATTTTCAATTATGGCTCACATTGGTATCAGTTTCTTGTTTGTGGAGTGAGGGGGTGGTCCTTCAGCTACTTAGTAGTTAATTAGTCACCCTAGTGTATACATAAGCTTTGCTTAAATCAACTCTGTCCTCTATTAGTGTCCAACAAAATAGAATCCTCATTTTTGGTATACACATCTATCAGTTAATAATATACTCAACTGGTTCATAAACTTCACATAATGAAACACAAGTCTTGCAACGATTACTCTCTACTGTTCATTCAAATGTACATTCTTGGTAGTATATTGTGGAAAACATCTAGATAGGGACTGGATCTCATCAGTTGTAAGTCCATATACATAAATTTTCTTCTCAATATATATAGTGTCGTTTCTAGTCAGTTTTAAAATTACATATTGCTTGTGCCATCAGCAACAGGACAATTCATTATTATTTATAATACATTTGGTGCAACCTATCAGTAGGATGCATCCGTTGTCATTGTTTTTTTTCTTCGACGTTTTGATTGGAACGAATTTGAAAATTAGGATTTCAACGCTTAATTGTCATATGCAGAATTCCTTCGTTTACAATGTTCATTCATTTACGATATCGGGTCTAATGAAACAACGAAATTCGCTAATTGCCTATGAGAATTAATTTGCTAATTTGTGGCTACTCATTCAACAGCAATCATAATTTTGATTGATTTTTTTATTGCACATGCTAATTATTTTGATCCGGTCTGCGACCAATGAGAACGTTTTGAACCCTGTTCTTTCTTTGTATATCATAGTTATTATTATGTTATAAATTAGCTTCGATTTGATTTGTTTGTCATTCATAATACGCTTAAGTGTGCAAATATGCAACATAACAAATTATATTCGATAGAAATTAAATTAAAAAACAACGCGTGTTATCGAGGAGGCGGCCGAACTTAGAAATATCAAGACCTAAGACAATTATCGACAGTTTAAGTTTGTTTAGCTGCTTAATGCTTACTTGTATTATTGCGGTTTTCTTATCTCCATTTGCCTGTTTATAAGTAGTATTCGTTCAGTGTGTGCGCACGTTATTGTTGCGAATTCTGATGTGTATGCGCGCGTTTTTATTCGATTCTTTGGTATGTTCCATGTGGAAGTTTCGAAAACGAAAAACCAAGCAACGAAAAGTTACAACTAAATGTATACTTTGTACAATTGGAACCCTCCAGCGTCAATCAACAGTCGAGTTGTACATTTAAACGAAATTCAAATTGATCATATATCTCAGTTGTATGCCGATCAATAACATTTATATATAACATATATATTTTCTTTGTCTATATATATAATCTTAAATTATTCATTTTAAAGGTTTAGGTAACCTATGACTAGTATTGCATGGAAAACGTCGATCTGGTCCTGCAGATCTCTGAGAAATGGTCATCGCGATCGTTTTCCAACATGTGAATTGGAAGTTTTGGGTCCGGGCCATCATATACAAAATGCCTCAAACGAATACAGTTCGCTAAACGATTAGTAGATTGTTTAGTAACACAAATATTGATTGTAGTATTCTGCCGTTCGCAGCTTGCGTACGACCAGCAATTCACGATTGCTCAGTATTGCGTTAGTTGATTGTAAATTACAACTTAAGTAGGCTGTGCGAGCCTTTGCCAACAAGCCCATCAATATGTTCGGAATGGTTGCAATAGCAGCATGTCTTTTAAAAATGTCATTTAAGTGAAAACGACGAGCGTCTCAGAGAAACCGAGTATGCGAGAATCATTGGCATTCTAGAAGATTGTGCCCATTTGAAAGATGGCAACCGATTCGACTTAACGATATAGATTTGCTGCTGCTTTGCTGTCGTCGGAGAGGAAGTGAAATACTGCTGCTGGATGTATTCACGCGGCATTTACGCCGCATGATGTCGTTTACGCTTGAAGACGAGCGCGAAGATGCTCCGTAATCGCCACCATTTGCTGTGGCGATGTGGCTTGCGTTCGGCGTGCTGCAGGCCGAGCTTCTGCCGCTCCTTGGCGCGGATCTCCTTGACGAGCGTGTGGAAGGCATCGTCAACGTACGTGCGCAACGCCGCCGACGTTTCGTAGAAAGGGCAGCCGAACTGGCGCGCCAGCGACTTGCCCTCGTCGGTCGTCACCTTGCGCTGCATCTCCAGGTCGAACTTGTTGCCGACGAGCACCAGCGGCGTGTCCTCGGAGGCGCGCACCTTCTGGATGAGCTTGCGGTACTCCAGCGCCTCCTGGAAGCTATGCCGGTCGGTGACGCTGTAGCAGATGAGGAAGCCTTCGCCGCAGCGCATGTATTGGTCTCGCATGGCAGTGAACTCCACCTGAAAGTGAGTACAAGCATTCATCAGACTAATATGAATCTCAAACATGTAAGTTTTTGATCATTAATTAGGTGCGAGCAAGTTTAAGACTGTTTTATGTAGCTATGAGGGTACAATTTAGCTTTTACTAGAGATGCTTACTTGTCCAGCTGTGTCAAGGATATCCAAAAGAGCAGGTTCCCCATCAATGACAGCCTGCTGCTGGTATGAGTCTTCTACAAAAGCAATGAATTCATGAGAAGGTATATTACCATAAGTTTTAACTTACCTATTGTTGGGTCATGATAATCAAGGAAGCTATGGCTAACAAACTGCAGTGTGACAGCTAAAACAAAAGGCAATTGGAATCTATGCTTGCAATATTTGATCACCAAGGCGATGAGTATGTACCTGACTTTCCAACACCTCCATCACCAAGCACAACAATCTTATACACTCGGATGCCTCCGCGTGTTGTCTGCACACCTCCCAACCCCACGGAGGACCTGTCGGGATCGATGTCGGAGTCTTTACCTCCTGAACGACTGGAACCTTGACGACACAGCTTGTTCCGCTTACGATTGCCACTCGTGCATGCCTCCCCAGCCATGCTGGGGCTGGCGTCGAGGCAGCTGGGGATGTGAAGTCGCCGGCGGAGTTGCGTGAGCCACCCGTGTTGTTTCTGCCTGCAACAACCCCCAGGTAAACACGGTCGTGGCGGCGTGGTGCCGAAAAGGCAACCACTTGGGGCGCACCAACGAAGACAGCCTCGTTGGTTTCTATTCTATCGTCGTCATTGTGTACAATTCGTTCGAGCCTCTTGCTGCTGGTTTGGCCCCTCAAGCCGCGAACTCTTCACACAAGCACTGATCCTGGCATTATTGCAACCGCCTCAAATGATTAAAAACGATTAAAAGGTGCAGCATTAACAGATGATTGTCAGATTGAAAGCAAGCTGACATTGGGATAATACACCCACATAAGCAAATTGGAAAATTACTAATAGAGCTTTCCATGAATACAACCTGCTATGAAATTAACATAAATACAATATTAGAGCTGTTGAATAGCAATTGTATTTATTTACAAGTGAATTCGTGTTGATAAGGTATCTTTTTTAGATGTCAAACTGATAAAACGCCATCCAGAAATTTTGTATGATTGCACCTCTGTATGGTGGTGCCCCCAATATAGAAGTGGGCAACCAATGGAAGCTTGGATACATTGCAGCAAACTGTTTTACCGACGGCGTCGTTACTTCGCAAAAAACAAAAGTTGTTTACGCATAACCGACGCCATTTCGTAATTTTTTGTCTTCGAGTCGGAGAGATTGTGAGTAGTGCAAGTTGTGCAACGAGAAAATGTAAGCTGGTTCAGTGAATTGTACAAACGCCGAATGAAGATGTACGTCGTCGATCACATGAAAAGGTATTTTTATTAACAATCAATATATTTGTATGTATAATTTACGATCGAAGATACACTCAATGATATAATGGTATTATCGATATGATCGTACCTAGATTTTATTCCATTCGTATCATACTGGAGACTTTAAATTACAATTTGCTCTACATAATTATAATTAGGATTACTATTAGTACATGCGCGTCCACTTAGGTTTCATAAATTAAAAAGAATTATGCGTACACAATGATAATGATATGCGATAGCGCCGGGCCGGCCAGCGTTCACACGTTCCTTAGAGGGGTAGGAGGCAATGAAATGAAGGTAAATTGTCAGTTAGCACTAAGCGATTAGCCACCAAGGATTCTTCAGAGGTACATAGTACATCATATTTACACATACTTATTGGGTAGATTGGTATGAGACGATTGTATTTTGTCGGCGAAGGTGAGCACTCAATCGCACGCACGCCATTTTACTGCAGCCGTTGTTCATGCACGATGGCTGATTAGAGAGATAACCGATACTTGCATGTGCTTTCCTGCAATTTCTCAATGTCGCTCAGCGTCGTGCAACCTTGCTCGTCCATCTCCTTCCATGCCAGATAGTTGATGCGCATATTGGCAACGAGTTCGGGCATATCAATGAAGGCTGCAAGCAAAACAAACGAACAATCAATTGTTGCGAATCTTGAACATCATCTTTGGGGGGGCCATACCGTGCCATGCGTCCATCATATTGTTGATGATGAAGTCGATGAAGCCGATCTGCGACTTGGGCACCGAGCACGTCTCCCGATTGAACATGGGCATGACGACCGGCAGGTCCTTGTTCTGCTCCTCGTCCGTCTGCTGGAAGTACTCCTCGGCGATGCGCTTCGACCACTCGATGCACAGCCCGATGGGGCGCGTGGGGTTCGACACGTCGGCACACTTTATCATGATGCGCTTTACCAGCGTGATGTTCTCCGGCTGCGAGAGCACCTCGGGCGAGAACTCCTCCACGTCCTCCGTCGACTGCGTGCAGAAGACATTCACAAACTTCGCCAAATGCTCGAAATGCTTTGTCATCTCCGTGGCGAGTATCATGTCGATGATGTTGTACCGCACCACGTTGTACGTCTCGCGGTCGAGCCGCTTGAAGATGTTGCATTTGTCATCGCCTAGGAAGTTATGGTAAGTACACGAATACTCTGCGTAAACAGGTCACTAACCTAGAGTTAATTTGAATGTGCAGGCGGCGTGGTGCGACTCCAAGACGGTGATGTCATTGTAGAGAACGGCGAGCGGATTCGTGGAGTTCGAGAGGAAAGCGCTCGACCTGCCTGGATGGTCGACATCGTGGGCAGCGGCTGCAATGAGCGCTGTGGCCTGATCGATGGGGTCCATGACGAGACGTAGACGATCTTTGGTCAGGAAGACGGCGACAGCCTGCAAACAATCGACACCTGCAGCTGGTGCTCTTGAAAGTCACGGAGGGCAATACCTGGAGGACGTCTGCAGCATGCGTGGAGTTATGATACGGGTTCGCTTGATGATAATTCATCTCGATCTTGGTCAGCCAGTTGAAGAGCGTGCGCTCATCGCAATCCAGCGTTTTGTGGAGGTCGAAATGGAGGAAGATCTGTACGCCGAGGTTGACGAGCGGTCTGTACTCGGTAAGTTGCTCTAGCTTAAAAATATTGAAATCCCAGTCGAGGAAGCTCTCCAGTAGCTTGTCCACTTGATTCGCTGAAGCGGGCTGCAAGTATTTCTAAAGTTAGCAAAGCATTCACCAACAAAAATCGTTAGATGTTGAGACCTTCATTCGTAGCCCTTTGTTAGCTGCTCGGTAAATGCTAGAATCGTTGCTGCTCCGCCTCGAGTTCAAGCCCACGCTGATTGTGTGTTGCTGCAAAGCATCAAGATGTAAATGACATGTCATTTCAAACATCGGATAAATTTACAGATAATAGCGCCTCGATAAGATTCGACGCGACGGGCTCCTCGTGCAAGCCCTTCGCCTCCTCCTTCACGCTCGGCGAGTACAACTCCGTGCATTTGAGCATTTCGATGACCTTCTCGAGCATCGCGGCCGCTGTTGGCGCGCTCTGCACTTGCACATCGTAGATCAAACTGATGATCTGCAAGCAAAACAGTCGGTATTCCCTCACCAGGTGACATTTTCCTGGGCGAATGTTACCTTGGTTATTGGCGCCTCCAGGGGCAACTTCGCCAGCGACGTCCGCCGTCCGTAATCGGCATTCTTGTAGTCCAGCGAGGACTTGCGCACCGAATTGATACTGCCACGCGATTGCGCCATGTACCCGTCGGCCGGGCCGAACGTGTCGACGATGAGCAGGAAGTGCGTGGGCGTCCTGAGCAACACAATCGGACGTTAATAATCACCTGGGGGGGCTTGAGAAGTCCTTACCTTCCAGCGCACACGATCGGAAACGCCTTGCACGTCGTGTTGAGCGTGTCGAGGGATTTCCGCTTGAACGCGACGAGACCCTGCCACGTCTTGCCCTTCGACACAGCGCCGATGAGCGTCTGGATTTGATTGGCGTCGCCAGCGAGTTGTTGCTGGATATGCTTCCCAAGCGTCTCCTCGGCTTTGAAGCCAAAGAGGCGTTCAGCGGCGCCGTTGAGGTACTGCAGCCGGCCGATGTCGTCGGTGACAATGACAGGATCACGCGTCCCATTCAACGCCTTGTACATTATTTGATTCGTGCCGATCTGCACGATGTTGCGACAATCGCAGTTCTTCAGCTGCAGCAGCTCGTTCTGCCAGGCGATCACATTTATCGATTCGACTAAAATCTGCAACAATATTGATGGGAAAATCATATCATGTAAACATCTTCATGGGAATTTGTTACCCGGTTGAAACCCATGTCTAACTGGGTCATCATCAAGACATCATCCTTTTCGAATGAGCTGCAACAAAGAATGCGCCACGTTTTTAATTAGAATTTCATCTCGAGGTTATCGGCGAATGGATGCGAATGCGTTGGAAACATGTTCCGGTACAGCTCCCAACTTTTTATTGGAAAACTTTTAACTACCTGTGCACCAGGTAGTGGATGATGATGGTGGGGAGGGTAAATGGAAGCGCACGCCGGGCGAGAAATGCAAAATGATGAAATTCATCATCACCCGTTCATCATCAGCCGTACGCTTCCGCATTGTTTTACCTTTTTTTGACGACGGATGCAAGAACAATGTGCTGGCTTCCTTTCGTGCTGCGAATCGATCTGCAAAATAGGAAAGAAAAATAGGAAATTAAATGCAAATCACAATCGGCAAGTGCTCATTGGCTGGCCGCGCGGACAATGCCGACGAATCGAATGAAAAGCGCGCGATAAAGCTGTAATTGATTTTCTAAGTGTGATTGTGCTTGATAGGAAACCTATTTGGCGTTATTGTGCCCTCACAAGTCAATCAATAATGTTCAATAATGCGTCGAGTTCGGGGATTTCATAGTTGCAACAACAATGCAAAGATTTTTCCATCCGGGGGGGCAGCCTCGAACTATTTTTTATTACTTTTCCCATTTTTTGAGCAACAGATAAATCCTCAACGGATTAAACACGGAGCGGAAATTAATGGAATGTTGTGCGAGTGTGTGGATAAGAGATTTGTTGTTGAGCAATGCACTCGATGCGCAAATAAACATCCCGGGCATTCATTAGGTTTTGTTGGAAATCATTTGCGCTAAAATATCAAGTCCAGCACAAATAAACACATCTCGCGCACACTTTATGGCTGGTAAATTCGCCGAAAATAAATGTTTAATTCGCGAACGTGGAAATTTATAGATTTCTCGCTTTGACGCGAATTTTCGACAGCGACGCGTTCATCGCGTTCATATTTATTTTTTCGTGGTATTCAACGTTTCGGAGGGCAAAACTCGTTGGAAATATTACGTCTCTTAATTGAAATGGTTGCTTTGTGAAAATGACCCGCTGAATTCTATTGTCAATTTCGAGTGAAAATTTAATAACCCGGTATTATGCTCCATTGATCCTCTCGAGCAGCATTATAGCCAGTCATTTCAATTTGATTTTATTTTCCATCCAGCCCATTTTTGGTCTAATCCCCTGCACAATGTGTATTGCATAATTTTACCTCTCTTTTTTTGCAGTACGCCTCCGTATGGGATTGCATATCATAAAGTTAGGAAGTCGTGAGCGCGATGAAATATTTGGCATAATCGAAATGCCTTGATTCACACTTTGTGCCAGAAGGGCTCATTTCATTCCGTGAGCGGTTCGGAATTAATTCGCCTGAGTGTGCTGCCTGCTGCGCATTCAACATTGAGCTGTGCAGAGCAACAAGTAACTGTGCAAACACAAAGGGCTAATTTGCGCAAGCCACAAGACACTCACGCCAGCCGCATATCTCTTACTTCTTGAGCCAGCTCCCCGGGTGTTTTACACATTGCAAACATTTGGCATACGCCGAGCATGTTAAGAAGGTGCAGGCGAAATCGATAACGCGTCTCACAGGCATATAAAGTAGCACTCGCACGAATTAGAGTGCTGTTTGCCAGTGCACTAACTGCTAGTTAGCTAGAGTGTGCCAGCAAAGTGGTAAAGTTAAATAGAAATGCAGATTTGTAACGCATTCCAATGTCAAACTCGACTTCTAGGATGGTTTTCCAAAGCCCAGGGTTCTGGAGAATTCCTCTCAAATGAGATATTAATAAGTAATAATTCCGGGGAAATTTTCAAGTGGTTCTTCGTTGTTTATTATTCGAGCACTCATAGGAAAGTGCTGCTATTAGATTACGGGAAATAAAAAGGTTCCAGAAAGTCTATGCAGTCTATGTTGCTTACTGGAACCGGAAGTTTGTTGAGTGCAACGGTAGGAGGTAATTCAATTAGGAAGTTGTGACAATTCCCTGAAATATTTCCTCGGATTGATTTTATCTGGATGGAAGGTTTAAATTCGACAATTTCTTCAACTAGCTTGTAAAAATATTTGGTGATTTGTTCTCTTGAGAATTGAAACGTAAAGTGCGCTAGGTAGAAAATTTGAGATTAGTACGTTTATGGAGCTGGGAGAAAAGTTGGTGTACTTTCTTGTTCGTCTTTTATGCATCCAGAATATTCACTTTAAGTTGGTTGGTTGCCTTGGTTGTCTTCGCTCAAGGAAGCTTTATGTCGGCAGTTTTCCCGGAGATAATAGTGTTATAAAATTGAATCATATTTTATGTGCGGCTGAAAGTTTGCCAACGAAAATGCGTTTTTGAATTATTCCACAACGTTATTGTGAAATTTGTTGTAAGGTTTAAAGCACCAAATTTCTCCCTTGTATTTGAAAAAAAAAACATTCAAAATGCGACACTAGGTTGCAAACTTTTAAGGAGTCATGTGATTTTCTGAATTATCATTTTTCAAAGATAAGAAAAAGTAATGCAAACCTGCAGAGGGTGTCGTAATCGAGAACTTTCGACGATCGACAGTCGATGATAATGAGATCATGATGCGTCGCTTGGAACTCTTCCATAGCACCCACATGTGACGACGCACATGTCACCTCGAACCCCAGCTTCTCAGCGGCCCGCTTCATCGCGTCAGCGGTGCCTTCGCTATTTGGAAAGACCATCAGCAACTAAAATATGAAATTTTGTTTCAGGTATGTCCGTTATCACAATCCAATCGAATACTCACTTTGATGGTCCGTGTGGGTGGAATGATTAGTCCGTACTTTTCCTCCGTCGTGCTTTTCTGCAACACCGGAAAGACAAGGATTAGCTGGAGGCAAATGAGAAATGTCTACGGAGAAGGCAGTACGCAATGGGGAGGCAGAACGCCATCGGCTGCGCAGCAAATGCCGTACGCGCGCTGGCGATGGCGCGACATCGTCGTCTTGGGGCTCGTCTGCGTCGTGCAGATCGCCTTGCCGGGGACGCGGCGCGTTCTGCATGTGGTGAACGTACACGCCGCTGCCGTCGCCGTCGACGGCGGCACCAGCGAGGAAGACGGGGCGTGCGACTCCAGCACGTTGCGCTGCATCGTGGTGCCGCGCTCCACCGGATGTGCGACATACTGCCTGCGCACCAAGCGGAAGCGATTATCCATGGAGGCGCGCCGGCGGCGAGACCACGACGACCGTCGGCGAGTTCGCGAGCGCTCCGGCGGCGTGCCAGCGCATCTCTTCGCATTTGCGCGGGCGTCCTCTTCGGCGGCGAGCACGCTCGCGTCGCGCTCGACCTGCTGCACCAGGAGGTGCTCACCACCACGACGACGACAGCATGCTGGACGCGCGCGTGCCGAGCTGCGCCGCAGCGCGCACCACGCACTAATCGGACGGCACTCGATGAGGAGGGCAATTACATGCACGCTATTAGCGGCAATTAGATGCGTTCGGCGGCCGGCGGCACGTTCGCGTTGTGTGTGGACGCGCCGTGGAAGATAACCTCGCTGCTGCGAGCGTCATCGTGACGGCGCCCGCCAAATCGCCACCAGCTCATGTCCACTCGACACTGACAGCTGACACGCGCCTCATGCAGCGCCGCGCTGCGATGCGACTACAAGGGCGATTCTCTACGTCACTTACTTCAAGGTGCTAATTGCGTGCCAATTCAGTTACTCTTGGGTTCTTTCCTCTAGGTGCCACATGATTCACACCATGTTTGCACCAGGTTACCGCCACCAGCTGCGGCTATGTACGCGGTACGAGATGGAACCAGCGACTTTTGACACATGAATCGACGGCGTCTAAAACGTCGCATCAACATTGATTATCGCAGCTCGCAGGTGGGAATGATGGCAACATTTTTACAACTCCACTGATCGATAGATGATACCGACGATTTGGTATGCGATTAGCAATAAATATTTTATCGGACTCGGCGCTAAGCCCAAACAAACACGACGTGCCCCCTCATAAACACTACAGCTAAATGGAGATTGACTAAAGGGACAAACCAGGCACGAATCCGTTCGGGACACCGATCGGCGATACGTCTTCATCGACTGGCTGGACTGGTTGACTCGGGACGTGGTGTGCCGTCTGTATTGCACCATGATCAGCTCACCGTTGCTGCTCAGCCGGCTGAAGCGCGGCTCGCCGCTCTTCGTCGGCACCGTCGTCGACGGATCATCGCTCGCAGTCATTTGCTTGCTGGCATATTCCCCCTGGAGGCCGCTCGTTCGCGTCTGCTTGTATACACCGTCCGTGGCGAGCGTGCTCGTAGCGGGGATGGGATTTCGGGACGCACTATTCGCACCACCCGAGAAGCACAAGCACCGCATGAAAGCGTCCTTCATCGTGTCTCCATACACTTCTTCACGCACTGAGTGGCATCTTCACGGAGCCGCCTTCCGGGGCAGGTCGTATTCGGCGAGGAAGTGCGTGCGGAGTCGCGCTAGCATGCGAACCAAGTGCGCATTGCGATGATGCCGCCGTTCGCTATCGGGCAGATAAATGCGAATTTCGCCCAGCGGGCGATTATCGCTGCCGTTCTCGTAGACGCGGTGCGTTCTGACGACCGGGATCATCCGCGTGTTTATCGAAACGTGCCAGCGCACGTATGCACTCGGTAGTTAATCGTTAATCTCTAGCGAACGGTCGGCTTGTTAATAATGTTAATCAATCGAGCGCTTGGGGGACGCACGGGGAAATCATCGGTCGGCGTTTCTCTAACAACGCGATTTGGCTGACTATCATGCAGGCTTATTCGATAACGTTTCATCGTCATAATATTTTGCAAGTTTATCATTGGGTGATTTGTTTTTTTCGAAATTACTACATTATAAGGTGATCACTGATATGATTAGACATCAGCTTTTTTAATTCCTGTTTGTGCAAGGTTTTCTCGGTTTCTTATCATGACAGCTCATTCAGAATTATTTCCTTCTAAAATAATCTCATTTAGGTTCCTTCTTTGAGTTCATTGAATGTCTTCTTTATTTTCTGGATCCACTTTCTTTTTAGTCATCATAACTCTAGTAATGAATGAAGTAGAAATTTAAATTTGCTCATTAAAATGAAATTAATCAATCTTTGTCTTCTTGTTTCAGATCACTCACTAATTGGATGCCGCCAGTGGATGCTAAATTACTGAGTAAACTAATTAATAAAATATTTCAAGTGGTAAGCATTCATAATCCAGTGTTGACACTCCTTAAAATTCAAATATATTTTTAGTCTATTTACGGAAAAGGGCAAACGACAAACTCCAACGAGGATCACAGGAAACGCTCGAGAAGTAAACTATGTTGAATCCTTGGGGCAAAAGGATGGGACCTCCTCGACGGCAGAAAGGTATTTTCCCTTGAGGCAAAAATTTAATGAGCTACTCGTAGGCATTTCCGACTAATCTCTAAAAATTGCTACTCATTTCCGAATTTTCAATTAACCCAAATCTGGGGCACCTGATCCGTGATAAAATATTTTCGAGAGGGTTCACATTTTAAATTTCACAACCAAACAAACCAAAGACAATTAATTGAAGCATTCAGACATTTTTGTTTGATGTTTAATATTTTTAATTATTGGATTATCGGAAAGCAAACGAATAGCTATTTCTTGTGAGTCCGGGGAATAGCAAATATTCCCGGTCGACTTCTTCGGAGGATGGTCGACTATTTACCGTGCTACAGTTGCCACCATGCACCTATTGTACGTGCGGTTTTCTCGTTATCGTCCGTCACAGCTTTCACGATGCTCGCCAATTCCCCAGACCGCAATTGCTAACTGGGAGGATGGCTGCCGTGGCAACCTGGTGGCTGGAGCGACCTTGCTACCACACCAACACGCTAACCACGAAAGCCACGAAGATTCACTCACAAAGCGCAACAACCACAACGAATCCAAGAAGGGCGAACAATGATAAAGCAAAGCGCAAACTGTCTCGAGATACATATAAGATCATCATCGTTCCTCGACGCTTTTGGACGCTCCACGACGAATTGAGTTATACGAAACAAAACGCGATCAAATTAATTGTTTCACTGCGACGACATGCCGTCTGTTATGCCGTTCTGGCAGGCTGTTTTGCACGTGTATGACGTCACAAACGTTCAAAATTCCTGCGTCTCTCCCGTCGTAATCCAGACGAATGCGAGCGCCGAACGAACGGACATGTTATTATAATAAATGTTGGCGCAAATATTATGATATGCTGCCTCGGGCCCTGGGCAACGTGTGCAAATTGTTTACACACGTTGATAGAAAAAATATATCGCGCTCTCACCTGCGGGATACCTACGAACGCGCGCCTGCGGGCACGAATGAAAATTTAATCAAACATTACGACGCCCGACGTCCGATACATGGCATAAATAAGCGATGAGCGCGGCTAATAAAGTCGTAAACGTACGTATTAAGTCATCGGGTAAAAGGTTGTGGAAACGAGGTCGCAGTCGAAGACGAAGGAAAAAAATTTATATGCCAGGATAGACATTCTTCAATTTCTTAACGCACTGACCCGAACAAACCCACTGTGTATCGACCACACACTTGATTGCAATTCGAGCGTATCCCAGTCTTTATCAGATTAGGCGAGAGGCAAGGGTCCGGTCCATTCAGAATTCGCTACCGAGGTCGCACGATAGGTTTTAATGCGATGAAGCAAATATTTCCAGGCGCGCTTTCAGCGCAATTAATCAAATGAGCATCTAATCCAATCAAACGGCGATTCAATCACCGGAATAATTTCATCACGCCTCTCTATGTTTGAATAGCGCGTTCCCGGAAATGTAAATATTTGCATTTTCATCACATTTCGGAAAATTATTCATGTTTAGGAATAGTTTAATATTTTAAATTGGTCCAATTAAGCGCCCTCTCCAAAAAAATTGTAGTACATGTGGCGCCCTCATTATGTTGTACATACACTACTATCCGCATAATTAATTTTTGAGGTTATCCAAGTGTCAGAGGAAATGTTTGTATCGTTAAAATTAGTGCTTCGATTAACAATTAGATAATTTCGTGCGTTTTAACAATTAAGTCAACTTTTGGTAAGTTGTGCTACTTATTATTCAATAGCGCGATGAAAATGATTTGATTTGCATTCACACCTCATACTGGGAATATATTTTCGATGGATCAATACGAGCATTCATGAAAAACTTGTCGACTTTGATTGAGAATTGAATACATATTGAATTTGACCAAAAGGTGGAAACTCAAAAAAGCGAAAGAAACAATAGTCATTGAGAAAGCTTTTCCCGGGAAAACTAAGAGGAGTATTTGGAACGAACGAAACCCTTGACAGATAATTGGATTTTTCTATTTTCATCCACTGCGCCCACACATTGTTCGCAAATACTCCAGGAATGTGCGTGTATCGATAGCCAGCGGTCCTGTTCGATCATTATCGATAACATTGTCGCAGGCCGGAAACTACCCCGCATCGTATTAAAGGGTAGCATCCCCGGGAATAACAACACAACGCCGCAGATTATTATAGTAAACAAAATATAATTGGGTTTCTATTAAAATCGATAAATTGCCAATTAAAACCGGATTTTTTGCGGATATTGAACAAAATGTCGAAGAAGGATATTTGATCCCAGATAAACAAAAAGTGGGATATAATGAAAATGAGAACTATTCAGTTTGTAGCCAGTTACAACAACAAACATTCTTATATTCTACTTAGAAGCTTCGCGTCAATATAACGAACGAACTTTCGAGATATTAAACTTGCGCCCATAACTTGATTACATTTATTCCACTCGAAATGTTCGCCCATGTGAACGTTGCCAACGCCACAGCCTTCTTTGTTATTGATGATGCTCTTCCCGGTCGCGTCCATGGGCTTCCTAACAAACTTGCTTCTTCGCCGCGGATTAGATTACACTCCACTTACATTTTCAATAAGTACAAATAAACGCAGCAATGGGTGAATCTCCTCTGTGTATAAATCACTGTCTGTTTGTTTTCTACTTGAGGAATTTCATCTTTTTTTGAGAGGGAAATGCACCCCATGCATTTATTTATTTATATTCGTTGTTGTTGTTTGCCAGTGCAAATGAATCTGCATAATTAATCACGTGCAAAGAATGGAAGTGGAATGATGGCTGGTTGTTTCGTCCTTCTTGTTGTTGTTGTTCTTGTTGCAGGAACCGTGCGGTTGTGGTCGCAGTGTTCCTGCAATTAATTTGCCTCCTGTGGGCTTTTAAAATGTCGTAACTGTTTTACTCGTGCGCACGTTTTCTGCCCGTTTTGTGGAGTGGGATGGTTTGGGGAGTGCTAAAATATTTATCGACGCTGTTCGTAATTAAAATTTATTGCTGTGTGGTTGGTCCTTAAACTTTCTAACTGATTGTAATTTATTCATTTGTAATGATTATTTGGAGTTAGTTCACTTTGCATTAATATGGGAAATTGAAAAATGGGATTTTCATGGATTAAAAATGTTATCTAATAAGGTTACGAGTTTATAAGCCGATTTGTTTGAATTAAACGGAATGGATTAATTAAAAATGTCCAATTAAAAACATCAAATGAATCGACTGTAACTCGAACTAAAATTTTGTTTTGTCTGAAAATTTTAATGCATTTTTTGTAGATCACATCAAAAATTGATTTGCTCGTTTAATGAAATATCTCCCAGATGGATCACGAATGCAAATCGGCACTCTGAGGAATTGCATTCCATGCATCCGCTCTTCATCGACTCGCCATCATTCGTCACGCATCAGAAATCCGTGCGTTATCCTGCAGGAAACTTATGAACTCCGAGCGCAATCTATTTACGCGATTGCCTCTCACAGCGATTGTCCATCCTCGGGATTCAACTCTCACATTCTCGTGTGCAGATGGTTGGACGATGAGGAGGATATCGATGACTATTATTGATGGATGATTGAAGTGCTACGCAAATATTTCATCGCACCCTGTTGGCGGATGTCGAGAGCGTCTGCTTCGAGTTGCAATCTCAATGCTAGCACTTGAAGTTTTCGAGTAAAAACGCAAACAATTCCCGTCGCACAATTCATTTTCACTTCGCTTTTTTGCACATAATACTCGTTCGCCATATTTGATCGGCTCTCTCACAGCTCTTATTGACGTCTCACAAAATGTAGTCACAAATAGCATCTTCGAGAACAAGGCTTTTATTCGGCCGAATAGACCGGAAATAGGTGACAGTTTCATGACAGTTTTATTTCATTGTCCTTAAAATTAGATTTGCTTCCAGACGAGGAGGCAAATAATATTTCGGGAAATTGTAGGGAAATTGCAAATTCTTATTGCATTTCATTGGAATCAATTCCTTGTAGATTTCATGATTTTCTCATTTCATTTCATTGTGTATTATTTCTGATATATTCAGATTGTAAATGTTCCGAACGTAGAAACGCAATTATGGGGATGCTTAAATAAGGACGGCTTCCTTGGGGCATTATTTCGTTTGATATGCCATGTCCTCAACATGTCCGTTTAATCACTGGGATATCAAAGGAAATGTCTGGAATTTCAAGCAACATGCTTTTCAATGGTATCCAACTCAAATAAATTATTATGTAGAGTAACTTCATATTTTTGCAAATATTTATTGCTTTAGTTTTGTGGTATTCATCGCTCTTTTTGTTCTTATTCTGTAGAAAATGCTATTTAATAATCGAGTTTGCAAATTTTCATCAAGTAGACAATTCGTACCTTTAAGTGCAAATGGAATTTTGCAAATTTAGATGTTAAGAGCTCTCTCTATTCCTGGTCGATCCCGATTGGATTCAATAATGTATCCCGTATTCGCCATCGTAAACAGACGCAATATGCGAATTGAGTGCAGAATTTGATCAGTGAAATATTGCACGATAAACTCGGAATTGAAACCGAAACGCGTACGGATTCACAATGTCGAAAAGATTAAATGCACTTTGTACAGCCGACCAAGATTTATCTGAAATATTCGCTGAATAAACATCCAAACGACGTAATCATTTTCTATGTCCGAGTAGTCCGAATATTGCAAACCAAACTCCATTAATGCCGGTTTGCATTATGACGTTTATTGCGTTATTTCATGCAGAGGTCGGCGTTTATACAAGTTCACAAGTAACTTCCAGTATGGAAATTTGCACGCGAACCTATTACGCAATGAATACGTAATTAAAAGCCTCATTATTACCCGTTTCCAATATCGATACTGATCCGAAATTCCCAAATGGGACTTATTGATTCATTCCGCATTCCGCATCTTCTTCAATTATCATAATTGTTAATTAACATTAAAGCTCGAATTGGATTTGCCAACAAAAACAATTAATTAAACTTGACTTTAAACTTTTTCACTATCAAGTTTTTGTTTTGTTTTCAGGGAGGATTTGCAATTCGAGAACTTGAAGCGTCTTCAACTGCGGAGATGGCGACCAGAGAAACGACTCATCAAATTAAAGCGATAAGCAGGGAGCAAGGTAGGTGCTTAATTAGGAAGAGACGCGCGCATGTTAATTGCATTAGTTGTGTTTGGCGGATTCGCCAGAGGATGCAGAAGAAATGCCTCCCGCTTTGACCGACGCGTTTACGAATAGATAGTTTAAAGTCAGATGGGGCCGCTTTAATAAACCTCTTCGTCTTCGGCTCTAATTATAAGTTACGCAATGCAACCGGCATTCACGGCAAATGCAATTAGATGTCTTCTTTTTCGCTTTCGCCACGTACAAACGCAAAAAAATACACAGCGCCGCTTTTTTCGCAGTGTTACTAATTAAGATTTACAAAGCGTCGAGAAATTCCCGGGTTTGTTTGGAATGTATTCTAAACGACGTAGACATTTTTGTTGCAAACGTTCTAATTGAGCCTAATTGAATTTATTGGTCATGAAGTTTAGTTTATAAAAATAACTTCTGGGGCTTATTTTTCGTTAGTGCGTAAATGCGGAATTTCAATGTTGTTCGCTCGATCGAGCGAACTTTGGTCGTAAATTACGTTAATCTTCAAGGTGCGCAACTTTTTTTACTGATAGGGTACATAAATGGAAAAGTTTCATGCATTTTTTCTTCTTTGTACTGGTACTTACATATACATCGATGTGTTCTTCTTCGGGGGTGGTCGCAAGCGAGATTTTCCGTATTGTATTGTTGCCCATCGCATCTGCAAGAAAAATAATTTTTTTGTTAACGTTTGTTACAATTGGTTCAATCGTTTATAAATTATACGCAGGTAGATTAGCGAAAGAGCGAAAATTGCGCACTTTCAGTACCTCATTTTGCCAGTTCGGGTATTTCTGAATCCAGCACAGATTCGGGACCATGACCAATGTTATTTTTTCGTCAAAATACTATAAATGCCGTTTGAATCATCCAAATCGGTCCAGTAGTTCCAGAGATATGAAAAATTTTGAAAACTCGTGTGATTTTAAGAATTTCATATCGTTTTTACCGCTACAAACTTTTTTTTCCAATTTTCTCTTCAAAAGCGATTTCTGCTCTCCCCATGGGCAAAAGGGCATTAACCCATAGATTTTTGGAAAGTACTCATCGGGGCCTACAATATGGTCCCAATTTTAGTTTATTTGGTCCTAAGGTTCAAAAGTTATACGCAGTTAAAGACGCGAAAAAAATCGAAAATTTTGCATTTTTAGGACCCCATTTTTTAGGTTTGGGTATTTCTGAGTCCCGTACAGATTTGGGACCATGACCAATGTTATTTTTTCGTCAAAATACTATAAATGCCGTTTGAATCATCCAAATCGGTCCAATAGTTTCAGAGATATGAAAAATTTTGAAAACTCGAGCGATTTTATGAATTTCATATCGTTTTTATCGCTACAAACTTTTTTTTCAATTTTTTTATTCGAACGTGATTTCTGTTCTCTCCATGGCCAAAACTGCATGAACCCATAGATTTTTGGAAAGTACTCATCGGGACCTACAATTTGGTCCCAATTTTAGTGTATTTGGTCCTACGGTTCAAAAGATATACGCAGTTCAAGACGCGAAAAAAATCGAAAATTTTGCATTTTTAGGACCCCATTTTTTAGGTTCGGGTATTTCTGAGTCCCGCACAGATTTGGGACCATGACCAATGTTATTTTTTCGTCAAAATACTATTAATGCCGTTTGAATCATCCAAATCGGTCCAATAGTTCCAGAGATATGAAAAATTTTGAAAACTCGAGTGATTTTAAGAATTTCATATCGCTACAAACTTTTCTTTCCAATTTTTTCTTCGAACGCAATTTCTGCTCTCCCCGTGGCCAAAAGGACATGAACCCATAGATTTTTGGAAAGTACTCATCGAGACCTACAATTTGGTTCCAACTTTAGTTTATTTGGTCCAACGGTTTAAAAGTTATAAGCAGTTAAATGAGCGAAAAAAAGCGAACATTTTGCAATTCGGTTATAGAGTTATTCTTTTTAATATATCTACTTCTTCATATTAAATTTCTGCTGTCCTTCTAGTCAATAGGGCACAACATTATACATTTTTAGAAAGTACTCTTCAAGATGAACTTTCCCCAAATTTTTTGTCCAAGTTAAATTTTCATTTACAACCATATGAAAGATCATTAAGTTTATCCTGTAATTACAATATCCCTAATCATTACTGGAAACACTGTCATAACAAGTTTCCTGTTTGATCTCTCACGCTTTAGTTTACGGTGTCCGTCCAATTATAATTGATTTGCAAACGTTGTCTGGCACCAGGTCACATGATATGTGTGTGGCTTTGACTCGTGTCGCATTGCCACGCCACTGAATGTGTTGCTATTGTTTGCTCGACTGGTTTGCTGTAAGCGTGCGGATTCGAATTGCATTTGCTATGCCAGAACTATTGATTTACCCTGTTAATTATTGCTACCTGAGCTCGCGTCCATCATATTCGCAGAAAGCAATCAATTCGCAAAACAGAAACAAAATAAAAAAGCGCATTTTTACAAAGGATTCCTTCGAGTATCCAGCATGCAAATTACATTATTAAAATACAGTCTTTATGAGTGCGTTTTTAATTTATAACTTTGTTAATTAATACTTTCAACAACTAATTTTCGCTTGCATCAAAGCGACGTGTTGAATACTTTAGCATGGTAAAATAGTACGTTCACATTAATTTACGAGCGAATCAAAGCTATAAACTAATTAGAAGCACCTCAAATTAATTACCAAATAGTCGGGTTTATATGCGATCGTGCAGCGTGCAAATAGCACGTTGAGAGAAAACACCAAAAATTTGATGGCAGATCGTGTCACGTCTTGTGAAAACGGGCACGTACCGAGTTTAGAGTATTATAGTTCAAGTTTTCATGCACCGCGACATTTTATGACGACTTTTTACGACTTTTTTATTGCCTTATGAAACCGAAATTTGAAATTTCGAACGCGAAGCACACTTACTCTCTGCTTGTATTATCTTCAGCTGCTTTAAATGTACCATATTTCAGTTCATTTTGTCTATGTAGATATCAATGATATCATTCCTAGTTTGGAATGGATTAATTTGTGAGACGTTGAGAAACGATTGAGACTTAGATTGCATCGACGGGCGCGACATTGACGAGCAACAAGTCTGTCTCGATTATGTTTTATACACTCATTTTTTTCCCTGCTGGTTTGAGCTGTTGTTATTCCTGCCACCCACGCGTAATCTATAAATGAGAATGCCTTCAATCTGAACGCTCATACACGACAAACTTGAAATAATTACAGCGCGTTCGCGTTCTACTTGCTGCTACGTCTCATAATTGAGTGATTGTCGATGTGGGCTACGTCCGAATATGGTTTTTACTGCTTTCTTTATACAACCATCATCATCATCAACGTTTAAAGGTCTCGCCATGGGCGCACAATATTTTTGAATAATCAACCAATCATTGAACCACATCAATTTCGTATTTTTTTTCGGATCACGAATCAATAAAAATTGATGCTTTAAATGTTGGAGCATGAATTGAAAATCAAATTGCATCATGCATTTAAGTACTTTTCGGAGCACGACGTCTCGATTGCCAAATTGTACGGTGAAATTTGAGCAAGGTGTGATTTGATCGATGAACTGCCATTAAGAGCGGCATGATAATTTTCGGTTTTGAATTATGGCGTGGCCACTGGGGGGCTCGGCTCAGGTCTTAGATTTCTTTTTCCCATCCATAATCATAAAATTGACGGTTGCGCAATCGGGCGAACAATTAATTAACGTCGAGTGCTACGAAGAATATTGATGAAATCGACGATTTCAAAATCGGTCCGGCAAAGAACTGTACGTTTTTATGATTGTGATTGGCTTTGATCACGTGCTCGATTTGATGACGGTAATTGAATGCGTGGGCGTTCACTGGAAGTGTTTGAGGTTGTAAGTGGCACTTCAACAACTTGTTGCATGATCTTAATTCACCCACATGTTAAACAAATTTAATACACTCACACCATAGTCAATACATAAATAAATAATGAGGAGCAGTTTAGCTTTTTGAAATTGTAGCAGAGTTGGATAATTTATTGTGAAATGAGACGTGATAGCATAAATTATTCATGGAATAATTAATAGTTCATTAGAGACTTGTAATTGATACGCGTTTTCATTCGGTTTAATTTACAATTTCATTGGAAATATATTAACGCTGTTAATCAACCGTGTTCATTAGCATTTTATTACTTTATTATGCGATTCTTCATTCGCTAATTAATGATCTCCAGGAAGTCATTTGGAAAAAACGAATTGAAGCATTTTCACGCAGACATAAATTCCAAATTAAATACTATCTCATAACATTTATCAATTTTATTTCATTAAAGTTAAAGTTTCATCAATAATTATGCCAGTATAAGTCAAGGATTTAAACACTCATAAAATTAAGATCATAAAACTAATTTAAACTGGTTGTAAATCTAATTGGATTAACTATCTATAATTGCAACATTTCCAGCACATTTCATATTTTTAAACATTTAAACACATGTCTACGAAATAATATGAATTTGATGTGACGTGCACACTTTTATATCAAAAGGAAAAAAAGTGGAAAAAGTGAGAATTCCACTCTAAATGTCAAATCGACTATACAATGACGTCAAACTAAGATGTCGTCTTCTTGGTACATTTTGCATCCACCTTTGCCATCGCTTCTAGCCGGAAATCCATTCAAGTGAAGTGCCCAAACAATAAAATGCATTTTCCGTACAGAACCGGCTTTATCAGAAAATATCGAATGTGACAGTATCAGCATAAAAGCTTTCGATTAAATGGTTTCATATCATAAATGTGAAGGAAACAGTTTGGGAATTTTAAACACTTTGTATGAAAATTTGAATACATAAGAGCATTTCACCTTCTAGCAAATGCATTCAAAAGTCGACTTCCAACACATCAACAACCAACTGAAATTTTAATGCATGCTGATGGAAAATAAAACAACGCAGCGGGTTTAACTTGGCGAAAAAAAAATGTGAAAATGGAATGATATCAATAATCAATGTGAAAGCCAGAAGAGGGAATAAAGTGGAAGCAAAAAAAAGTTCCAATTTATCACCTGGTTGTCTTCGCATATCAGCGCCCTTATTTGTTATTGCACCATCAATTTTGTTTTGCTTTCAATGCTATCGTATTCGAAAATTATGCCGGCCGCGTCTGCTTTTCTTTCCGTGTTATCCGTTATCGACAAGAAAAGTCGTCCGGTTCTTCTCGGTAGAGTCCATGGAAATTCCATCTCAACAAAGATATTGAGTGCGGAAAAGGACAGCGAAGAAAATCGAAGGGAAATGCAAACAGGTTGGCTTTTTTATTTGTCCTCTGCTCTGCTCGTTTCGAATCGGCATTCAAGTCATAATAGAATCAACAAGTACGATGTTTATATTAATTCATTATCATTACATGAATAATTGTAATTTATTACTTGTATTCTTTCCATTAGGCAGAGTTTGTACAATGAACAAACACTCGTAAAAACTGAATTGAATTCGCCTTTTTAGGCATCAGCGTGTTGAGATTATTTGCGAATGCGACGTTGAAATAAAAAGAAAATAAAAGCGCAAATAAAGTCGCTGGCAGTGGTGGTAGCAGCACATTTCTGCCACTTTGTGGAATCTGAGAATACGCAAAGAACGTATGCGATAAAATCAAATTAGGAATTTTATGCGAAAAGAAGGTTGCAAAGGGAAAGGGAATTTTCGCGTTTATATTTCTCAAATTTAAGACATTGTCTTATGGTACGGGTTTTTGGAAATGTTTAACAAACTATAATATTTTGGCAGAACTTGCTTCCAATCGGTTCAACTGTTTGGAAGCAAAATGCAGCCAAATTTTGCAATATTGGCATACGCCATTTTGCAAGTTCGGATATTTCTGATTCCAGCAGAGATTCGGGACCATTTCCATTGTTATTTTTTCGTCAAAATATGATAAATGCCCTTTGAATCATCCAAATCGGTCAATTAGTTCCGGAGATATGAAAATTTTTGCAAACTCGAGAGATTTTAATAATTTTATATCGGTTTNTCGCCAAAATACTATAAACGCCGTTTGAATCATCCAAATCGGTCCATTAGTTTCGGAGCTATGAAAATTTTTGCAAACTCGAGCGATTTTAAGAATTTCAAATCGTTTTTATCGCTACAAACTTTTTTTTCAATTTTTTTCTTCGAACGCGATTTCGGCTTTTGTTATTGCCAAAAAGGCATGAACCCCTACATTTTTGGAAAGTACTCATCAAAACCTAGAAATTGGTTCCAACTATAATTTAATTGGCACAATCGTTTAAAAGTTACACGCAGTTAAATGAGCGAAAAAAAGCGAAAATTTTGCATTTTTAGGACCGCATTTTTTCGGTTGGGATATTTCTGAATTCCGAACAGATTCGGGACCATGACCAATGTTATTTTTTCGAAAAAATATGCTAAATTCCCTTTCAATCATCCAAATCGGTCCATTAGTTTCGTAGATATGAAAATTTTTGTAAACTCGTGCGATTTTAAGAATTACCTATCGCTGTTTTCGTTACAAACTTTTTTTTCAATTTTTTTCTTCCAACGCAATTTTTGCCATCCCCATGACCAAAAGGGCATGAACCCGTATATTTTTGGAAAGTACTCATCAAGACCTACAATTTGGTTCTAAGTTTAGTTTAATTGCTCCAACTGTTTAAAAGTTATACGCAGTTAAAGAGCGAAAAAAAACGAAAATTTCGCATTTTTTAAGAATAAAACAAACCACAAGTCAATAGTTCACAATTTTTTTATTTCATTTGTTATTAAACGAGTTTATTTGACCGTAAATAATTCATCCGCCCCCACAGAACCACAAAATGTTGAAATGGTAGAATCTCGCAGGGCAAACCGTAAATTTACCGATATCACGATAAAAAGTCTACTGCAATATCAAAAAGTGTTCGTCTCAATTGCGCCAATCGAAGTCATGTGGAAAAATGCCCGAGGTCTTCAATGCAGCACGAAGCCAAACGAACATATCGAAAACGAGAAAAAAATTAAGAGCATCAGCAACCCAAGTAGAAGCATTGTCTGTTTGCTCCTGAAACCCACGATATTTTCAAACAAGCGATGCTTCTCATGTGAATCATGTGCATCATCGATGAAATACCACGTTCCTTTTTTCAAGAGGGGCGGAAAATTTTCCCCATCGGCTAAATTCAACATTTTTTCCTCATATATAAACTCCCCCAAAAAGTGAACTGAAAATTTTCCCATGAAATCATTTGCACGTCTCATTCATATTTAGAGATTATTTGTCTGGATGCTTTCCAGGATTTTATCAGGAAAGTATATTTAGATAACCCGAAATTAATTTTACATATTTTCAATCCAAGAGTTTATTTTTATAGAAAGGGAAAATCAATACTTGGAATTATCCTTGCGCAATCAACCGAAAAATTCATGCGTCGCGAAATTAATATTCGAGGAATTACGAAGGAAAAACTTATTTTCCTTTCCGGAATTCAGCAGCAATAATAAATTGACTTTCCATTATTGGCCAATGGGCATGTGTCCTTTGAGTGCGCGTCGCTCCAGCAACGCGTTGTCCTGGAAGGATTACGGGAGCAGCAAGGATGAGGTATCGAGGATCGGGCGAAAGCGAAGCGCAAAAACCCAATCATAAAAGGATAGGAGGACCAGGACACGACGAAGGATGGCGATCATGGTGGCAGCGTGTGCGACAACATTGTCCTGATAGCTCCAGCCAGGATTCGAACAGGGACGAGCTTGCTTCTCAAAGTCCACTTGCGATCCGGTTTCCAATCTCTTTCTCGGTTCTGCCGAACAAAAACAGGATCGAGGCAAAATTATTTGAGGTCCTCTTTGACGATGTGCACGTCTATGAATGGACGACAGGCTATAACAAGCCCAAACTAATGACTATCCTTTCTTTGAATAAATTATTCCTCAATAAAATCATCGACCAAGTTTGGCTCCAAATTTTGTCTAATTTTTTATTCCCAATTTTGAATCGTCATAAATGATGATAATTGATTTCAATTAAAAAATACATATCACCAATAAGATTATTTTATACTTTTTATCCTTGAAGATTTACATTCTTTAAATCTTCCAATTTTTGGTATCAATTTCAACATTTTCAAGGATAATAAAAACTTAAGAATCTCCAGACAGGAAATCAAAGTAAAACATGAAAATTGAAGTTGTCCATCAATAAATGTCAACTAATTTCTCCACTTCCATCGAGGTATAACAATCCAGTGAAATTTGATCCTAAACATAAATCATAGAAATTCCTTCCGGATCGATCCAGAAGCTTCTGGAAAGAAAAACCCAGCTACAAGTTCAACCCTTGTCACTTACTCCGGCAAGAAAGGGTCGCACTCCTAAATGACATAATGTACGTGTTTATTCGCCACTATCCAATCAAAATCTACAAGGTGTTTCCATAAATTCAACCCGTCCAAAAAAAACGAACTCATCATCTAATCCTCAATTTGACTTCATTCCTCTTCTTCCATTAATCCACCCTTCCCGCTGATATTATTAATGGATGACCCTCTGTATGTCTTCCTTGGGACAAAAATATATCTAGTGTTAGTTGCAAATCGCGTTCGGATTTAATGAGGATCTGACGTTGATTCGACGTCGGCGTGCGAAACGATGCGCGGGCCGTGATTTAAAGTTTCTTTTAATCCGCGGCGATGGGGGATTAACATGTGATGCCGCCTCCAACAGGAACCACCCCATTTCGGGACGCAAAGTCGTGTACACACACCCGCACATCCATAATGGTCCAAAGCCGGGATATTCCGGTCAATAATTCAGCTCAAAAACGACCCAAAGATTTCAAGTTCTTCATTAAGACTTCTTTGATATATGTTATGCTTTTTTCGGTTTTTAAAGTTATAAAGTTTCAAGGATAATTTAGATAAAGTTCTTTGATAGGATTTTCAGGATTTTGAAATTATGCTCGTACATCAATTACCAGCTAATTCAATCTTTCCGGATGGACGACATTTTTGCGTTTCCATAATGGACTCGATAATTCGATAAGTTCAACATTTATTATGATCCACTTTAGTGTCATGTTAATTGAACGCAATTTATCGATCAGATTTTCACAGATTTAAAGTACGACCGGAAGTTTAACCCTGAAATCTAGGATGAAAGGGCCTGATTAATTATTTGCGACGAATAATTTTGCTTCTTTTATGAGAAGAATTGCTAATATTTGCAAATGTAGATTTTTTTAACACTTCTAGAGTCTTGAATCAAGAACGGAAAATGATATAAAATAAGCATGGAAAAAATGTATTGAAAAATGACACTTTTCGCGATCAATGACAATCCGTTTACTTTTCTCGACGATTTTCCATTTTCATAAAGATGGATCCGGACATAAAGTATGCGATTTCCCGAATGGACCTTTACTGGTCATAAATTACAAAAAGAATCATGATTGGTTGAATGATCATATTTATTTCGAGTTTTTCCTGAATCTAATAGAAATCGATTTTCCAATCGTTTTATCCTTTTTACTTCTTTGTTTTTCCATTATTTTCTCGATTTTCTTATTTAGACCCTATTTATATTTCAAAATGAAATTATTATTTTGAATGTTTTTCAACATACATTCCTTGGATGAATTACCCTACGAAAAAGTAAATCAGCATCAAAAGTGAACAAATGGAAAAACTCAATTCACCCACATAGGAAACCGGAAATATGGCTATAAGCTGGATAAGCAAACAAGGAATGAATACGTGTGATCGCTCCATTCACTTGCAACTAGGACTAGATGCGCAATTTTAAGACTCGAAGCTCTCGAAGCGAACGTCACGAATTTTAGAACTTATTTGGCACTGCTCAAGAAGAAGGCTAATGCACTAATGCCAATGCTACGAGCAGACGTAATATGCACTGGGAATTCCCGAGGAATTCGCGTGCACTTTTGTGGTGCACTCCAGATTTGACCGAGTTTCCCGATTGCAACCTCCGGAAATCCATGCACTCGTGATGTCTTAAATTCAATGATAACTCGATGCATTGTTGCATCCTCGCATTAGGGAATCATTAGTGTCATAGATGATGCTATGTATGTTTCAGGATTCGTATCCTTATTCGATGTCTACAGGAAACCAAAATGAAATATAAAAGGGAATTGAAAAGGAATACTTTGAATTTTAATTAAATTTTACTGCAAATTGATTGCCAAAAACAAAATTATTTACTGTGAATGTTTTCTTTCCTCGTTGTTGGTCATTGCTCAACTACAGAGGGAAATCATAAATTCTGACATGCTAGCAACATGAAACAGTTGTTTATTAGAAAACCGCGAAGTTGATGGCGGAAAAATGGGCGCTCGTTGGGAATAAATGAAAATGTGGAGAAAAACTATTGAAAACTAGATTTCCATTGCGGGGATGGGCGAATAGAATGGAAAATGGAGACGAAAGGCAAACAATCCCATAATGCAGACACTTTGCCATGACACGAACACACCGAATTGAATGATTTATGAATATTGAAGAGGCGAACGGCCGCAGACGCTCGAAACAAGTCGTAAATCTCCATCTCTTCCATCATGCATACTCATATTTGCTTCTACAGTCACCTCCAGTTAATCGCAAACTGGATTAGGAACAGCTGTTTCCACCGCCGCAACGCTGAAAGAGTTATTAGTTTCATCTTTTCCTTTTTCGTGCATGTGATGTTCAAAATTCAATTACTCATAACTTCAAAACCATGTGAGATATTAAGCCGGAAATTACATTTTTACAAACAGGAAAAACCCAACCTCCAATGGTAGAAATAATAATCCTTAATTAAAAACTATCAAAAAGTTATTACCAATTAAATTTCATTACAAATTCAATTTTATGCTATATTATCCTTGAATGATAATTCAATAGTTTTATTAAATTCTTAACAATATATTGCATTTATATGTGAAATATTTATTGTGTTACCAGAAAAAGTCATGAAAAATTTCCCAAATTTTAAATCAACACCTTCAGTTGGAAATTATCCTTTAAAAACAAAATTTCTTGATTTCCAGATAACTTATCATTGAGACCTCAATGTATACACTCGCAGATTCGCCTCATCAAAATGGCAGGCATCAAGCAGGACGATCATCTGCAGGATAAATATGGTGAACAAATACAGACACTCCTGGATCATATGATCCGACACAGCAAACCACGCGAACTGTTTGCGAATGGTTTAAAGTATTGAATTCAATCGAATGTTGTCTGTCGTCCTTTCGTTCGCTGATTTATTCAGAGCTCGACGCAATTCGTAATTCTTTGCAGGATTTTGCCGTCCGGGCCAACAATCAAAATCCCCCGCTTTGCTGTTCGTGCATCGACAGGCCATAAACCACCAGGCAAGCAGTATTATTGCTAGTTGGGAGTTAGTGTTGCGCTTCTTTTGCACCATGATGGTCGACTTGTAAACGCGTGCATTCCGATAAAACCAGCAGCAACTAAGGTAACAGCAACAGCAGGCAATAAATAAACAAAAAGTTGCTGGATCGTAAAAGCAAGTGCTGCACCGAAGAGCAAACTGCCGTTTGGTCCTTCGTTTCATCCAGTTTGCTCCTCACTTTTTTCCTGTTATCGTTCGACGTTTACAGTTGTTGTCCTGACATGTAATTGCAATTCGTTACAGAGCTCCCAAATGAGTGGTATTGACAAGTTTACTCGTGGTTCGAAAAACGTTCAGGTTTAATTGGCGATATTTGCATAAACATTTCCGGGATGGTTTACGACTTCTGGGAACAAATTGCAATCGAATTTTACCTGTAGGATATGTTATCTGCTCATATAAATCCAGAAATGTAAAATAAGTACAAAAATTCCTGAATTTCAAGCAAAGTATTACCAAAAACCGATGTGTTCCAACGTATTACAACGTGTTTTTTCAAAATTTGGTCATAACCAATTTTTTTGTTTAGTATTCCATCAAATTGGATAAATTATAAAATTATGGTTGTAGTATATGGATTTAGATGCTTGAAAACTTTTCAATAACACCAATCCTTGTTAGCAAAAAAAGGATCAAAGTCAGTTGTGGATCATTAAATTCCAGGCACGTCCCAAGCTAATTGAGTGAATGCGACACCATACACGCATCCAACTACACTATTAGATCCCTGTTTCCCGAGAATCCTTATCAGAAACTTCAAAGAAGGATTTGCCTCCGGGAAAAAGAAGAAAGCATTGTAATTAATTTATCGTTTAAATGCATTACGAGCGCACTGTTATTATTTATGAGTACGACGAGCCTGGCAAGCAACTCCTGGCAACCTTCCATCCTTCATCCTGCAAGAAGGTCGCTTACACCGACGCGCAATTTCCCATCAAATGCGTCGTCCTTCCTTCCAGATGCTTTCCCATCCTCCCGTCTCCATCTCCAAGGTGCGTTCGCCAACGTCTCACATCGGGGAACATTTGATGTGCCTGCTCCTTACCGCAGTTTATTGTCCTTTTGCGGTGGTGCTCCCTGATGGATGGAAGAACCCCCCATGCGAAAGTGTCACCCTCAACCCGAAAATTTCACCTCCCTTGTAATGGAATACAGTTAATTTGTGAGAGATATTCTTCGATTTGAAAAACAACATTGTCCTTGTTCGGAGTCCTTCCGACAAAAGTACCGAGGTGATTAATAGCCAAAAAAGGGAAATAATCGAAGGTCCAGCAACATAATGACGGCTACAAAAGATGTTTTATGCCGAAAGGTCCTCAAGTCTTTCGGTGTGCGTATCGGTGGCGCGTCGTCCTTTTCGCATTTCGGCGTTTTCCCGAAGACTTGTGCTTCCTGTCGTCGCAGCGTTATCAATAATATCGGCAGAAAAACGGAGGCGGCATTTGGGAAAACAGCCAGCCGAGAAAATACATGAAGTATATGAAGGCATCATCAATTACGCGGCGACGGCAAAAACGATTTGTTGATTAATGAATTACCACCCTTTTCGCATGTTCTTCCTTTCTATTATCTGGAGGCGGCGATGGCGGCCTTGGTGCCAAAATGCGCCTTGACTTTCGCTTTTTTCACCGTTCCTCGAACTTGGCCCATCTTCAACTTGCGCTTCCACTTTTTATCCTTTCATCAATATTGGCTTGAGGCGCATCTACCAATTTAATTACACTCACTAATATCTTATTATCCTTGACGGTGTTCCTTAAGGAATCGCTGATTTTTTATATGTGCTAATGGAGTGTTGAATATTTCATTTATTCTTTGAAATTTCAACTTCATTTTTCCATGTTATGAATCAAATATCATTTATAACAATAATAAAAAATGTTGCCATTACTTTTTCTGATTTTCTATATTATCTCGACGAATTTAACATTGGTCTTTAGTACTTTCGGTTATAAAATATAAGAATGATCACTTTTATACCCTGAAAATAATAAACCTGATAAGAAACGGGATATAAAAGCAATTTTACAATTTGCATCCTCATTTTTATCCTCTCGACGGTTGAGATGGCAATAAATTATAAACGATACGAAAATATAAAATCAAACTCAGCGTTTCATTGCAATTTCTTCGCCTGATGCATCATCACGCACATCCTGCAGTTATCCTTACTGTATCCCAATCTTACGACCGCATACATACACATTATTTTATAATTCTCCGGCCGTAAAAATATCGAGCAGGAGTTAATTTCCACGTGAGTTTCTTCGGTGCTGCTTTTACAATCGTTTTATCATTATTTTGCCAGGATAACTCGCCTTTAGGTGCACATATGAGGGACGTGCACGCTCCAGCAAATTTGTAGCGCTATTTTATTATACTTTATTTACATTCGTTTTATATGAAAATTGTTTAACATTTTGCATTTTACTACTGAATCCACCCATCCTCACATACACACACACACATATGCAGACGAAACTCTGCAACTTTTATCGTGTGCCACAAAAATAAAATGCTGCGAATTTCGTTTATTTTGGCAATACTCATAAATATGCTCACAGGTATGAGCACTTCCACCGCATGAAAAAGTACTTAAGGTCTGCACGAATAAATTGAATTTAAGCGTTTTCAAGCTTCAGCAACATTTTACGTTTTGTTCGTGAATGCAAAGTAAATATGAGATGGTTATTACAATTATTCATTTAGTACATAGTTTCATTTATTATTTTTTGTATTTGTAGTTGTCGTATAGAAATTGTCGTTGCAAATATTTACTTGGCAAAACTAGGATGCAAAATATTTTATGAACTTTCATGAAATATTTTACACCTTGGTGAAAACAATCTATTTTGCAAAGTTTTCATGTCACTATCTTTACAATTTGTTACAAATTCTTCGTAATAAGAAACTTTGTAACTGATTGAATTGAAAGAGGTTTTGTTTCAGCAAATGTTTTTGAGTTGAAATTTTTATTCGCCTGGTATTTTATAGTTGAAATTTAGGTAAAAAATAGTCTGATATTTCAGTGGCAAATATGTTATTGCAATAACAACCCATGTTGACAGTTTAATTTGTCACAAGTCATGCCTTTAGGTTGTTTTTTGATTGATTAATCTCGCACATATCGCATAAAAATATGAAAAATATCAAAAGCATATTAAACCAATGAATGTTGTTTATTTGTCTTCAGGATTTTAACATTTTCAGTGCATACATACGGAATTTGATATGTTTTATTTTTATTTGCTTTTAACTATAAATATATAAACAATTTATTTCAGTTTTTCATATCAGAATTAGTGATATTTTTTCATTATTCATTTTGAAATATTGATGGCCAATATCAAATTAAGTAATTAAGAAAATTTTAGAAAATAATGCTTGAAATTTACTGAGAACAAAGAATAAATCCTCAAATTATTATATACTCTTCTATGAATAAATATTTTATGGTATAAATTGAAAGCACTGAGTTATCAACAAATTTCGCGGAAGGACAATTCGTGCGCAATTTGCGTAATTAAGCAGTTGTCTAAATTCTTGGTCGACTCCATGTCAGCTATAAATTATAAATAATTTAATTAAATTGTATGTTGAAATTCTAGCATATGAATGCGAACCGGATACATTATAAGTAATTCCTTGCTGTTTGTGATATGAAATACTTGAACCCGACCACATTCAAACTTGTATTTGTATACTTGTTTCTATACTGAAAGCAAACATTGTATATAATAATGTTTATTTCTGTTATTGGTTTACAGTTAACCACAGAATGATTCATATATTCTATATTTTCTTATCGATGAAATTGACAACAGAATATTCAATTGCACGAAATTTATCTTCAATGTTTGCTAACGATATAAAGTTGATATTTGTTGTTAAATATTAATATGTTCTATTGAGTCGGTTAATATTTGTCGAAATTTTTAATAACAAATTATGAGAGAATTCGAAAAAATCTTTCAAAAATAAATTGTAGATTAAACGGGATCATTATCTACCTGAAAAATGAAAATTTCTTATAAGACTAAACAAAAAGTCATTACTTTCACCAGACGCCAATTAAACCCTGTCTTTTTTTAATAAGCATTTGGTAATTGCCTTTGTAGAACGTGCATCTTCAGATAATTGGCGATAAAAACAAGTCTGGAAATGCTTTCTGAATGTACGAGCACGTCCATTCGAAACGCATTTTATTAAAGAAGAGTTTCTTATCTATCAGGGAGTAAAACTAAGAAAACATGTGGCGCTTGGTGCACAGTTGTAATTTACAACATGTGGTTTCGTCGTGCCGACATGTTAGTGTGGCGTTTCTTACAGCCATTTCCGTTTCCGTTCATGCCGGTGGTGGCGGCAGCGGCAGGCAAATGAATGCCTTCCATTTTCTTCCTGTCCCTCGAATTTTCTTCCCCGCCATTTCCCGACCAACACCACACGCCTTGTGGTTGTGTGCTAAATTTAGCAACACTTGCCAAGCATTATGTGTATATTAATTTAAATTTAAATGATGACAAACGGCAATTTACTAATTTTGGTGCATTTCCATGGAAACAACCGCATGGAAACTGCTGATAAATAACTGGAAATTTTGTATATCAAAACAGAACATAATTAGTTCTTATAGACATGATTATATTTTTCAAAAATCATGGAGCTATTGAAATCGACTTTTGCACCTTTGTAAAAATTTCAAATGACTATAACTCTTGTTATAATAGATAATTTTTATATCTGCAAATTTTACTTTGAGGTCGCACAAAAATATGACTGTAGCATGATCATAAAATGATAGATACCTCAGTTGTCGTTCGTGTCTCGCGCAGTGAAGTCGTTCGGTATTGTTTCGTACGGATAGTGACAATTACGCAATGTAAACAATTTGTTGTATTCGTACAATCGAAGCAGTTCAATGGAAATTTCCACTCTTCAATGACTGCAATATTAATCAAAAGGTAATATCAATTCATGTAATCGTTAAATTATTCACAATAATTTCCATATTTAAGTTGTTGACTTCTTTTCATTGAAATAATTGCATTTAATATTTCTATATTCTGAGAATATGTATATAAAATAAATTTCTTAATAAGTGGTCTACGCACTGCAACAATATATTTAGGTAATTTAATCTATTTTCAATTGGTATTCAGAAATTTACAAAATTCCGCCTAGAAATGTTATTGGTATTATCGTTAATTTGCTTAGGCATAATGATCACAATTACATAATTCTTTACGTAGTATCTCGGGACCGGAAGTCCAATCCGAGTAATTCAGACCATAATTATTAGGTAATTTAATGCACTTTCGATTGTCGTTTAGATATTCGCAAAATTCCATTTAGAAATGCTATTGGCTTTGTCGTCAATTTGGTCAAAAAACATTACATTTATTATCCTTTTTCCTATTTTTAATCATCAATTTTCTGTCAGCCGCTTCTCAGAAAGTGGAAATCCTATCAAACTGGTTCAGACATCATTTTATTGGAAATTTAATCTACTTTCAAATACCGTTTACAAATTTGTAAATTTCCGCCCGGAAATACTATTGGTATTGTCGTCAATTTGCTTAGATATAATAATCACAATTACATAATCCTTTATGTATTATCTCACGAACTGAAATCCAATCCTATTAATTCACACCTTAAGTTTAAGGTAATTTATTGTATTTTCGATTGGCATTTAAAGAATTGCAAAATTCCTTCTAGAAATGCTATTGGTATTGTCGTCAATTTGGCCGAAAATTATTGTTTTTATTGCCCCTATTTTCTGTTAGCTGTTTCTCAGTAAGTGAAGGTCATTTAAAAATATTTTAGACATCATTTTATTAGAAATTTAATCTATTTTCAAACTCCGTTCACAGATTTTCAAAATTCCGTCCGGAAATACAACTTTTTTTGACGTCAATTTGCTTAGACATTATGATCACTTTCCATTTAAATATATTTTCAATTTTTTGATAAAAAACTAAGTTCCTCTATAAATGAACTTAAAACCCAAACAATATATTTATGAACTCTAAAACATTACAATATCGAAGCCAAACTATCCATATTATGATTATGCGCGAATATCCTGTTGCTTTCAACGCCGTGAGCGTCTCTCGTCCCTCGTCCTTCGTCCTCTGGACGGTTCGTTTGATCGCTGGCGCGCGACTGAGAAGGAGGACGCCGTCGGCGGCAAAACGCGACGAACGCAGGCGCTTGCAGATCGAGGAGGCGGCAAGAGTGCCAGCCGCCGCTCCAGCATCGGCAGTGTTCGAACGGCGCGCCGCATCGCACCGTTTCTCGCCGTCTCCGCACACACGCATCGCTTCGCGTCTCGACCAACCGCCCCCGGGTCGTCGATGCCCGCCGAAATAAACTAGCCGCCGCGGCGCGTACCGTGCGACCGCCGCCGTCGAAGATTACTACATCCGCGCGCGCGAAAGACACACTGCGAAAGAGATGCTTTATGGGGCGGCAACAGCAAACTCGGCCGCTCGTCGAGTGCACGATATAAAATTACGAAAGGATTAGTTGTTCAAAACTACAGGTAGCTCGCTTGTAATCTGCATAAATTGTTGTACTCTGGTGTGTGAATGAACGGTGTGGATTTGTTGCGAATTTATTCGAGAAGGGGACGTTTTTCTAACGCTCAAAGTAAGTTTTATGTCACAACTGATTTTATTGGGTGATTAATTGTGTTTTAATTAATTGATGTGTTGGTACGTTAAAAATTGAATCATGAAATTAGATGATTTTTTGCGAATTTTTATTTGCGAATTTTTTTGGAATTTTTTATTTTTTTTCTCTGGAATATTTAATTTGCAATATTTATAAACTTTACTGAAAATTATTCAATTTCTTATAATCATTCCATTACGAAGATTTTAATCAAAAATTAGTAAAATTTTTATTGCATAATTGAGTTTACAAAATTAAATTTTTGACGTGTAAAACCATAAAAGTTTTGATATCCTTGCAGGATTTAAAATATTGATGATTTATTTAAAAAAATAAACACAAAGAAATAATTCATTCGAACAAAAACAAAATTAAAACAACAAAGCAATAAATGAATAATTGAACAATTACTCACTGAATTCAAATTGTTTATTTGCGTTACTTAATTTCTACCAATAGAAACTCTCCAGAATTTCCAATCGTTGTTTATTTTTGGATTTGAATACAAATGACCCAGGTCATCCAATGTACATATTATTCATAAAATTAATTTATTCCACAACGCAAAAATGTTGTTTAAAATAATTTTCACAAAATTGCAATCACATTATATTACGCATTCTGCATTTCTGAGATGATGAATTTATGGCAAAATCCACAATCGTGTCACACGCCTTCCAAATTGGGCTAAAAGCAGCAGAAGCAATAAGTAAGCGCCATTATTATTACATCCTTGGCGCAAATTTGGGCCCGCTTTTAAATATCCTCTTTTCTCATCCCGGTAAAGCCGAAGCAAAGTACTTAATTACCCGAAATTCGCAACGCTACACGCGTTCACTACATTTGCATGCTTTTGGTGGCGGCCGTGCTTGAATGTCTGCATGCAAAAGCTCTCTCTTCGGAATGTAGTACTCACTCTTCGCGAACGGAGGATTGTACCGATGGGGCCGATGCTTAGGCGTAACAAAAATTTATAGCTTGAATAATTCTTCCACAAAAATTGATGAATATTCCATGATTACGATTACGTCCGACGCGATAAGGTGCCCTTAGATATTCATGAAAGCTCTTGCTTGATTTCCATCGGATGGAAGGACGCATTAGAATATTAAAAAGTTTGCTTTGTTTTATATTTTTTCAGAATTTCATTAATTAATCAGAAATTTAATGGCAAAATTTTATTTTTCAATTTTCACTTAACAATAATTATAATTTCTTGGTAACAGATTTATGTATGTTTATGATGGTTGGAAATTCATAACTTCAGTAACTGAAGATGATTAACTGTATTGACAGAAAATTGTATAATTAGTACGGAGTATATTGTTGATAACATTTAATGAGGTTTTAGTCTTCAGATTGAGATATTTTATCATATTTAACATCTATGAAAAATTTTAGGAATTTTTCTATCAGTTATCTGAAGAATTTTTGGAATAACCCTAAAAAGGGATCATTAATTAATTAGGAATTTAATGGATAACTTTTGTTTTTGAGATATGAATTTTTGAAATTGATAATTTAATTCTTTATGAAGAAAAAAAGTTGAAAGGTCCTTGAATTTTCTATTTAATTTCTAGAGATATCATGATACTCTTTGTTATCTATTTCATCTCATCTCATAAAAGTTGGTTCATATATCCTGAAATTACATTTTAAGGCATATTGCTATTAATTTCAATCTTAACAAAGGAAACTCTGAAAATATGGATATGTGAATAATCAACTATCAAAAGACTATCTGATAACGATATCCATGAGAACCTTGAAATCCTCGGGGTAAACGTGTGGCTTAAATCTAAATTTAGCGATGATTAAATTCAAATTTAATGAGTTACTGCCCGACTTCAAAGGCAAACGAAATCCTCTTTCAAATGATGCCACAAACCAGGATAGTCAGAAAACTATACAAGGATCGATACATATACCTAAAGGATTTACATATTATCCTAAAAATAATTCAAAATTGATATCCTAGAACAGAAATTTCGACCTATAAAATTACAATGAACCAAACTAGAAATTATCAACTTTGAATATAGTTTCAAAAGTTCAAATAATTTTTCTCACAACCAATGAAGTTGAACAATTATGATGCATGTAATCAACTAAAAGCCAGTTAACTAAAACCCATTCCCAAAAAACAAAGAACCACCCTCGGATGCCTAATTTAATTAGCGAAAAGGTAATTTGTTCCGAGTGGAAATGAAGTAGTATAATCGAAGGGCAAATACGGTAAATGCTTTATTTTCGTTCGCACTCTGAAAAACTACGCGCACGATTTATCAAATTCGCTTCTTTCGGGGGCGGCTTGAGAGATGGGCCGGGAATCCGGGTCGGGACCTTTTACCGCAAACTGCTATTTGTTACACTTCGTCATCCAGGCCCGTTTTGCCGCCTCCAAGCGAAACGCACTCGCACGTCAAAAATGCTCTTTACGCATTTCGTTTCCGTCCTTTTTTTTCGGCCCGCCTTGAGACCACAAGTGCACGTACTCGTATGAAGAACGGCGGCGAAAAAATGATAATAAAACCCGGCGAGCTAAATACGAACCGAGCGACCCACATGTGAGGCAAAACAAGGACGAAGAAATTTTGCCAGTGAAAGTGCAACATCTAAAATGAATTTTCTCCAGCCACGCACCTTTTACAATCTCAACGAAGAGTGGGAGACTTTCGATTATGTATATCGAAGATTTTATGCTTAATACACTGAAATTGAATTTGTGTGGGATTTTCACTCCAGGGAAAACGCCATTTCTTATTTTGCGTATGGGAAACTTATTTTTAGATTGTAGTGTGCATTTCTTGAATTTTATGTCTATGTGACATTGTCTAGTTTTATTTTTTCCAAAAACCTTTCAGTTTTCTTAAATTATCTGTAAGAATACTTCAAGAACATAAAAAAATATTTCCAAAACTAGAGGAAAAACATCACATCAAGAAATGAAATTCTTAAAAATTTTTCTGGAATATGCCTAATTGAAAATTATAATTTTTTTGATTTTTACATTCGAATAAAAATCTTCTTAGTCCTTAATCATGAACTAATCCCCAAGGATCAAACCAAATTAATCGAAATTTTAATGGAATGTAACACTCAAAGTTGTCTTTTCATTACAAATGCGTCGAAATATGTTAAATAACCCTCACGAATTTTAGCGAAAATCGCAGGCACATTCCATCCATACATTTGCATAGATTGTCGCCTTCGCGAATTTCTATTGCAAATTACCAAAATCGTGACTTCTTCTCTCCGGAAGGGAATTATCCCCAAATAAAAGCCTTCCAAAATAATTACATATTTTTCCATTAAGGCGAAATTATTAATAAGTTGACCTTCGTTTGGTTAATTTGGTACTCTGCGTCGCAAATAATTATCCAAGGATAAAGGAAAGGTTGATCCTAGCTTTGCTAATAACCGGTCGACGAATGCCCAAAAGAATAGGCCTTAATCTTCATGGGCTTTCCGTGGAAAAGTCCTTCATTTCGGCGACATTGACGTCGCCATATTTTGTATAACAACCGTAGTATAACAACCCAACAATCCTTTATTGTTCCGCCTTAATTAATTATTAATAATGAAATGCTTTGTGCATACGACCGCAATATCCACAAGTAACTAGATGTTGACCTCTTTGGATGTGGAGGATGGACTGACGCAATGCGCCAAAATGGTAAATAATAACAATGTTGCTAAAATACATCCGGATTTACCTTGTGATTAAGTTAAACTATGAGTTTAGTGCAGATTTAGGATTCAAAGCAAAAGTTTGCAAAATTCATTCTACTTTATGAAAAGGTTTTTCCTCCAGATAACATATCATACATTAAAGATAACGAACATTTTCTTGAAAATTTTATTATGTAATTGTATTCATTATACCAATATTATTTCGTAATTACAATTATTAGAACAGTTTTTGCAACTTTTAAGGGTAATAGGAAATTCTTGATTTCAGTCAATAATGAATAAATTTTCAAATGCGAATTATCCTAATTGCAAACTTTTAAATTTTTGGATATTTTTGGAATCAGCCTAAAAACATTGTTTTATTTGACTGTAATCATGAAATTATTAAATAAGGGATATTTCCTCATCCTCTTGGGAATCCTTACATTTAGGTTTCTGTAATCCTTCCATGTTTAACTCCCATGCAGATTCCCATAGTTGTAAGTTACATCTAAATTATTTGTCCTAATTGTCCTCTGGAGACTTCTGTTCAGGATTCTGGAAGCCGAACGAATATGACGAAATTTCAATATTGAGTCCATTTTGCGGTTTTATACACCACAGAAATGATAATGAAGTACAGACACGAGCCGATCTTCAAGCTGTACCTATGCTAATCAGACAATTGCAATGATCGCAAATCTAGGCAATTTGCAATACAAATAGATAGACACGATGGGCGCGAAACGACAATACGAAATATATGCAAATGTATGGAGTTTATGAAGCGGGGGCGGCAAGAGGCGGGCAAATTTTATCAGTTGCACGAGAGAGTTGTCTCTCATTTGGGTATTTAACATATTGTGCTCGTATTTTAATGCAAGGATAACTCAGTGGTGTTACAATATTAAAGGGGTGTTTTCCTTGGATTTTCCATGGTATTTTCTGTGAAAATATTGCAGTTGTTTCGGGGGAATATAAAAGCTTAATTTTGTTTTATTTGTGTTCGTTTATAAAATGATCGATTTTATCAATATTTTTGTTGAATTCAAGGACATGAATTAATTAAGCTTCATAATTACAAAATATTTCAGATATTTTTTGTTATATGAATTTTGAAGTATTGATGTAAAAACAAAAAAATGATTGATAAAAATCATGAGTTCCATAAATCTTTTCTTATTTTTTGAAAAGATCTAAAAATTTTTGTATGATAAATTCTATAGTAAATTCCGTATCTTGTAAATTCCAATTAATAATTTTTTAATTACCATCCTTGTAATTACAACATCCACGAAATGCGACCACAAAATTCCTCGAGCAATACATGTTATCCTTCAGGCAATCTCCATTCTTCCTCACTGATATTTCCTAATATTATAGCTAAATATTTAAAATTTGAACGTTGAACGTCTATGTACTTAACAGGGAATGAGTGTTGGAGGCGGCACAAACTCCCAATATTAGTGTGCGTGGCTTTTAATTAAAGATAACAATTCAATTATCCTCCGAGGAATTTATCCTCCCTCGTGTATACATTCACACACCGAAGACATTCTACTTGCTTTGCAGGTATCTTCCTAGCTTCGTTCCTCCATGTTTCTGCAAGGAGTCACTCCTGTCTCTACATCTGCTGCTCATGAATTTCCTTCCGTTCGCATGTTGCTCCCACTTGTTCCACATTCATAGATAGATAAATGCGAACGCACCAAACAGGACAAAACGATGTTCGCCTGTTTGCTATTGCGACGATAGATGTAAACCGGAAATTCGTCTTTGCATGTGCGAGTTACCATCGACAAGAGTACGTTCAAGCAATTTACATATTCATTCGAGATAATTTCATTACTAATTGATACTATTCCCACATCGCCCATTAATATGAAGGTTATCTTTTGAGGCATCATTTTTCCAGGATAATTGTTATAAAAGATAATTTTAGTCGGCTGAATTTCGCGCAAGACTTTTGCTGGAGAAATTTCCAAAGAAAATACAAGGAGTTGTTGAAATATTGACTGAAGTCTCAGTAAAATAAATTTCAACTCTAGCATTAAACATAATTACATTTCTTAAAAGTAAAATTGCTAATAAAATAACATTTAAATACAATTTCATTAAATTTTATACTAAGTGCAGTTGGAATTTTAAGTTCTAATTGGTGCAATTTTAATTGCTTCCATTAAAAGTTATCTTTAGGAGTAATTTTTGCATTATAACCGTTTAAAAAGTTTGGTCGTTTCGTTTTCGTACAAGTTCGTTTAACGATGTAAAATCCCTGTAGAGGAGATTACATTCTTGCTGATTTAAGAAATTTGATGACATAATCCTTTGTCGGAAAATGCATGGAAAATGCATAGTAAGATGCGTCCTTTCAATGAAAATCCAACAATGTCTGAAGGATAATCGCGAAGAGAGTGGGTGCTCGTTTTATTGTCCTGCAGGCTTCTCTTGATGGCGGCCAGCGTGACGAGGAATTAATGAAAACTGGGTTAATTCATCATATTTTTCGCGATGAACTGAAAGACGCTTCATTTAGTTCATTATCAATGGCAGCTCGTCATAAAAGTGTCGTTTTAATAGAGTTATCTAGCTGGAAGAAAAATGATTTCTAGTTTGATAGAGAATGTTAATTTTAACTTTGCAATATTTCTTCTTCATTTTACCAACCAGTAAAAATCACATGTTCATAATTTTCATTTAAAACAAGGTGATACAAAAAATATTGTTTAAAAATAATTACAATATCATTGATATTAAAAGTGATACATGCAAAATTTGAAAATAATTAATTAGCTTTATTAAAATTAGCAATTTGCGAAATGAAAATTCAATGATATACAGTTTGGTATAAACTGCTAATGCGACAGAAAAAAATGTATGAAAAAATAATGATTAAAAATGCCTGAAATAACTCTGGCTCTGTTTTGTTGTTCTTGTTGTTGTCCTGCAATAAGCACCTAGAGATTTTCGCTCGTTCGCAGGACTCGCTCTTCTCGAGAGCTATTGACGTGCGCATTTTGCGTTTGCGAGTTCCGCTATATTTAAAGGCAAATAGACTGTGAAATATTTAACCTTTTATACACACATCCCAGCAAAGTCCCAAGTATATTCGTCTATTCGCGCGCATCGCCGGAGGCGGCGGTGGCGGCGGTGGCGGAGGCGGTAGCAATGCCGGATCCACACTTTCGCACATACGCATAGGTACTCCGAAGGACCAAGCTCATATGAGGGCTCATACGACGCGTAACTTAGCCCGGAATGCGGAAAAATGGCCAGCTAAAGGAAGTTTGAATGAGTATGCTCGTTCGCTCGTTTGCCGCTCGCTCTCCGCAAGCAATTTTCCACGTTTGTGCACATTATTCATGCACATAGCCACCCCCACACTCACACACCCACACCAACATACAACATCCAGGCATTCCTCAAGCTATACATACACATATGTGGATGATTATATCCTTCATAGAAATTGATAAAACGGATAAAAGTTCGCTCTATCACGTTTCTATTAGGGGCGCTTTTCTGTCAAGGACTCGCAGGGATTTCCCTAATTTATGCACTTATATTTTATTTTCCGGACCTTGAGCGCGCCGAAATTGTGATGGAAATGCGCGGAAAAGTGTTCTTTATTGCTGATTTATCGATTTTCACTATGTGTTTTTTGCGTGTGTGTGTGGGTTGGGTGCTGATATATCAACAATATTGCAATAATAAATCAAGTTGTAATTTGCCATCGATGCAATGTGATGGGCAACTCATAATTCATGGACGAAAAAAAAAATGTTAAGCGGTCAATTTTATGAAAATCCGTTCATAATTTCCATGTTTTTCCGATTGCATCACTCGTAAATCGGGCACACATCGAACACGCATTAAATTCGCATCATTTCGCCGCTCGCCGAATTCGCGATGATCGATACGCGTATCGATGGAATCACTTAGCGCCGATCGGGGAGCTGGTTCAAGTTTGACGTATTTATGAAGTTGGAGGAAAATCACTTCTTAGTGCGGCTCGGATCAACGTCATGTCTTACCGAGCACGAAGATGAAACGCGATGCATCAAAATAGCTGCGTGATTTCATCATTGTCGGTGCGATTATTGCGCTTGATTGAAGTGTAAACTGGATTTTCCGACACGGAAATTCTCGCTTGTTTGATTTAAGTGCACTAAAATTGATGAGTGGATTTAAAGTAGCTAATTCTTATACAAAGGATGAGCCATTAGAGTCGGAAATTTTGTACATCATTAATTAGAAAATAAGAAATAATAAATGTAGTTAAATATCTTTTAAAATTTCTGTAAGAATAGAGTGTAAAAGTCTCGGATTAAAAACAAAGGATTTCAAGAAATTGAAGATATCAATTCATTAATTTCTTTTTGATATCACAACTTGTGACATGTCATTCAATTTTGGCAATGGATTTGCAGGATCAATCAACTTTGAATTGAACTTATAACTTCTTGATGGCTGTCCAACTTTCCCAAATTAACTGTCAATCAACCCAGAAATCGACAGATAATAAAAATATTAGATAATAGTAAAAACTCATAAAACTCATATTCTAAATTTAGGACTGACTTCAAAATTTCTCTAATGAGAAAATAAAACAGGTTGAAATTTATTTATCATTGAAATTATTCAAACAATTATACAATACAATTATTCGTCAGGAAAGGTGTCAAATTGAAAATTAAATAAACATCCACAAACTTATCCTTTTCCTTCGTCACTACCTCCGCCATTTTCTGTTGTCGTTCACGACGATGGTGCTGAAAATCCTCAAAGAAAACACCATTTTTCCCGCCCACTGTTTATTTACATAACAACTATTTCAACGAACGAGCGCGTTTTAAGTGCGTTGCCAATTTATTTATTCAGAAATGAGCAGTGCACGAAAAGATTGCAACGCTCGGAAAACATAATCCTAGTTTTCCTTCGGCGGAATGAAACGTAACCGAACGACACGAAATGGAATGAAATGAAGATTAAATGCATTTCTGAGACCAACGAATGAATAAATAAATTGAATCGCATTCTAAGCAGCCATCTCCTCGTTGGTTTGTTTAATCCAATAATAAATTTATTAATGCTCGGAATGAAGTGTGTTTGCTTCATTCGCTTTTCTTTTTCGTCATCGTTTTCGGTTACTTCTTCCCGCCGCTTTTCGGTCCTTTTCTTTCTCTGTAGAGTTTGTTTTTCCTTCGAATTCCATTTTCCGTCGATGAGTGAAAAGAGTTCATGCTGCGTTTTGGCTGAGTAACAAAACGAGTCGAGGACGACTGAGAAGAAGAAAGGGAAAAGCTACAAAAAGTTTATCGTTGTTTATCATTCGTTTATCATTCGAATTAATGAATAATAATTTTATTAGGTCTGGCATTGGACGAATGAATATTTTTCGCGTTTTTATATGTAGCGTGCCATAATTACTTTTTATTGTTGTACAAAAAGCTTCGTTTTATTGCTAGTCGTTTGTTTATTAGTTTGATAATTGTTCTATTTGACTTCTAGGACTATGTCTTTAAAAAATATTGAGGATTTTATTGATTATCGCATGTAATGTTAATTAATAAATTTTGTATTGAATTACAATGAAAATTGAAAAAAAAAATGATCAAATTGCAAATTATAGCCTCTGGGATCGAATGATCATTTTTAATATAATTTTTATTTTATATCAAATCAAAATGATATCTTCTTTGCAGAAATTTGATAAAAAATCACATTATAGATTAAACAATTTCTGATTGAATATTCTTAGATGATATAAATTCGATTTAATTTCAAGATTTTTTTGTATCGACTGGAATCAAACATTAACGTTGAAATTTTCCTTCAAAGAAATGAAAAAAAAACTCTTCTTGAAAAAGCACATAAAACCAATAATTTATGACCAGAAAGTCATAAAATTCCGAATCCTTGTTTGCACTCCTTAAAAAAGTCTCAGTTCAACATTGTCCCCAATATGAAACTTTGACACTTTCCTTCTTCCGTTTGTCGATGCTAAACGAAAAGATTAAAGTTTTAATTATGATCGAAGTACATGAAGGAACACACTTCATTCTCGCTTTTCAGGACGAAGAAGAAGTGCCAAAGAAACAATATGCCGCTACTTTCCAACGCCGAATAAAACGCAGAATAAAAGATAAAAGCTTCCTCTGCTCATCCTGCTCCTGTTCCTCGTTTTTTCGTCGCTTCTGCTTTTCTTCATCCAACTACCATCACCATCACCAACACCAGCATCATTATCAGGACTCGACTCGAATGTGACTTCAGTGTTATTCCTAAGCAGCATCATCGTGTAGGAAGAAGTGTTCGTGGAGAGTCTCGTATTCATCCAATTCTCGCCATTAATTCATTGCCATCGTTTTTGGTCGGGCTTGAACTTGTTTCGAGAGGACGCCCGAATTGGGCGTTCGAAGGATAACGCTTCTTTTAAAATGTAGACGAGGAGCGATGCTTTCATTCTCGTTTTATTCCCTACTTCAGCTTGGATGTGGCTTGGGACTTCTTCAGCCATTGGTTATTGCGTTTGCTGTAAAAACTAATAAAATTAAGAGTGGAGAAAATGGAAATTTAATTGCATTAATAGCTGCGAACTTGGAGAGTCTTGGAATGTTCAGATGTGAGCTGAATTTACAATTCTGCGATGAATTAAGGTTGAATTAAAATTTAAATTGTTTCTTTTGGAGGATAATTGAGTGAGAAGTTAGAAACTGGAGGTTTAATCGATAATTATTCATGTCATTGATGGCTTTTAAATTAATTACTGGATCAGTTTGTTTGTTTTGTAAATGTTTTATTTTCCACTCCTTATTTTCCTGAAATTATTCTGTAATTATTTTCCGTTGAAGGATTGTTGAAATTGATTTTTATGTTGTTCCTAGTTTTTACAGTTCTTCTTGTCAAGAAAATTATCCAGAATACTTTCAGACAGATATTCCTTTAAAATCATTTTTCAAGTTTCATTCTGAAGTATCCTGACTATTTTCGCATTTTAAACATAATTGAGATTGTTTCTTAGTTTGTTTCTGTTTTTAACTTTTAACTAGATAAAGATTTTTTCCTTATAACTGATTTTTCCTTTATATTTTAATATCCTTGAACTTCTCCTTTTTTCACTGTTCTTCCAATTTTTACATAAATATGAAGTCAACTTGTCATTTGCATTATCCTGAATACTTTTTGATAAATTGTATTTCAAGGATAATTGAATTTGTTTCTTCTTTTGCTTCAGTTCTTAGTTTTTACTTCAACAACATATTTTCAGTCCTGTTTGTCATGAAAATGATTCGAAGCATATTCAAGAAAATTCTCCTTATAAAAGTGTTTTTGATTAGTATCACAAGCAATTCTTCAACTTTTCCGTAGGTGATCCTAATTCTATTAACTCTTGAAGCGAATTTCGACTGCACATGCGAAACCTCGAGGAAATTCCTCAACTTTTCCCAGCAACATCTCAAATGTCATTGTCTCTCCAACTGTCTGTTAGTATAAGCTCGGCTAATAAGCGAAATAAAGCGACATTGCAAAACGACTAGTTGGCAAGTAAGTCGTCGACTAATAAGCAATAATATGACAGATACATTCCATGCACGTCTATTCGTTGCAATTAGGCCCTCTAATTGTCAGCTCAGTTTCATGCAGACTTCGCATTCATTTATTCATGCAATTCATTCGCCCATTTAATTCGCACTTCGTTTCGTTTCAGCTTCATTTCGACTCTATGGCCTCATTCAAGCTGGATTTAATTATCGCGATGATTTTCGAAATGAATTCCACTCGCGAATTGAATCATAAATAAAGTGGATATATTAAATTTTCTTAATGTGCAATTTTTCCCAAGTTGGCGGGATTTTATAACCTGTCCGCGAATTGAATTGTTTTCCATGCAAAAATATAATTATGCATGTAAATTACAAAACATCTCGGTGTGCCTTTCGCAACTTAATTGGAATTTATTATGTTGTGGGCGGCCATTGAAAGCCGGAAGTGCAGGAGGAAACAAAGAGAAATGAAGGTGGAGCAATGGGTGGGGAGAATTATGCACGTCAGTTGCAAATTGCAAATTGCAAATTGCGAGCTGCATCGTAGATAATTGTTTTCTATTGCATGCGTCGTTAAAATTTTATTTTTTCGCCAACTTTTGTGTATTCATTCATTTTTTCGTATTGTATTCGTCCTTCTGAAGGATTTTTTCATTTGTGAATGTGATTTTAAAATGTCTCTATACACAAGATTAATAATTAATGTTTAAAAGGTCAAAAATCTAATATAAACTTTTTGCATTAATTACATTTTATTTGAAGATTTTGATAGGAAAAATATTCAAATGAATAGTTACAAAGTTGCAGGACTAATGAAAGCTTCAGAAAAAGTTAACCTCAAAAGCTTTGTGCAATTTTTCCTCATCCTGGCATGCAACTCTATGACATTCCAATAAAATTTCGCCTTTTATCCTGGAATGACGACATTGCATTCGCAGCCCCATTTTATTTACGTCCTGCCTTTCTGAAGGACGAGCCGTCACAGAAGAGAGAAATGATTAATGACCAGAAAAAAGTGCAGGACGCAACGGGAAAACGCGAAACGACCGCCATCAGGACGAAAAAATGCAACCGAATGTTATTTCCATTATTTGCACAAAGTAAGAAAATGCCGCACTGACAGGACAACTAGTGCGAGGCATTCTCGTTAAATTTCTTCGTCTGCCTTTTAACGACTATTGTCTGCGTACAAGGAACGCGACCAACGAAAGGAACTGCCGCCATTGATGGCGTTGAAAGCCATCGCTTGGCGGAACTCTTAGAAATTGATGCTCAATGAGCCGCGCGCATATATTTTGCATATGGATGCACTCGGGCTTTGAGTGCACCATATTTGTGTATCGTATGCAACAAAGTTTTAAAATGGCGATGCTGAAAGGGGAAAAAATCAAAGTTTTACGACGCGCAGAGAGCTTCCTTTCGGCAACTATTAGAGGACGATGAAAGGAACGAAAGAGCGTAATGAAATAGTAAATTGCACGAGGGAAATCAGCATCAGCATCAGCATTAGCGGAAGCTCGAAGGAGTGCGGGGGAGTGGGAGGGGAGGAAATGAAAGAAAACTTTGACTTCCAAATGGGGAATTGCCCTCTGAAGAGAGATGTTGAAAGATGGCGAGGTCGAGGGACGTAATTAATATGGTGGAACTTTGATGGACAGGCCAGAGTTAACCAATGTGGGAGAAAAAAGGAAAATATTTGAAGATGAAACAAGAAAAAACTGGGAAAGTTGAGAATAAACTATGAAAAGCTTCGAATATGAAAAAAATGCGTTCAATGATGTGGATTCAAATTCAACTTAACATCAAGTTTTTCTTTCTGTTCTTTCATGAAAGGACAAATAGCCATTAAAAAGATAACTGACATTTATTTTTATATTTGTGATAGCCAGTTAAATTTGCAAGACAATATGGATATTTTTTATGAAATAAATATTGCAAATTAAGGAAAACTCTCTTGAAGCATTGAAAATTTCAAATCAAAGTTACCATGAAAGAAAATTCTTGTCTGGTCTGGTACCAAACCTTCTTGTTCAAAAAACGTTGGAATGGTGACAAAAACACCCTCAAAAGGATTTCTTTGATGACCCTTCAGGTCCAATTTAACCCCCAACTCGGCAAACCCGAATTTTTTGTTGCAGGTTAAAGAAGCCCATAATTCATGTGAAACTTGTCCAATATTTCTCTTATTAGAATGTGGCAAATGCCACACAAATTCGCCATGTTTCTTCTCGTCCTGGCGCATGGCTGCTGGAGGATGGGGGCGGTGGAAATTCGTCATGTGTTTCGGCGTGGAAAGTCCGCATTTTTTCCGTTGTTGCTTCAACTGCTGACGATGCGCGCACACTTTGTGATTACTGCCATCGGTCGGCATTTGCCAGTTTTCTTGCGCCGGCTTCCCTTCGTCTAAGAATCATGTAATAATTCAATTCGGCTGCGCCAGTTCTGCCAACTGTGATGGGGGCGGTTGCCGCAGGAGCGGTTTGCGGTGGCGGCAGCGGCGTGCGGTTCGTAAAATGGGTTAAATGGATTATAAAATAAAAATTTCGTTCGTTTAAGTCCGTTGAAGGAAAGCATCCACTTTTCTTCTTCTTAGAGTATAGGACAGCATCTCGATGAAAAATTACACGATTTTTTCATGCACGACTGCACCAGACGTATCGTCCATCCAGCCGAAGAATCCTCCGAAGGATAACGCATTAATTAGTTGTAATTTCGGGCGAGTTTAATGAATTTTAATTGTTCACAAACAATTTTTTCTTAAAGTCTTAAATTTAAAGTTTTAGTTGGAATTTTAAATAGTCCTGAAGGATCTGAATTTGTTGAACTACATTTCACAATTTGTTAACAAAACTTTGATTCTAATTTCATGTAATTAACTTAAACTGTAATGCTCAAATTCAAATCCTTTCCTTTTATCCTTAAATGTGTCAATCTCTTATCTGTAGATCTAAATGCAGAAAACTTGGAAGGATATTTTCCCCCACAGCATCAGTTCATGTTGATTTCCTTCTTGGGTGGATTCATTGATGAAATGAGATTTTCAGTTAAATAGACGTCGCCAACATTATCCTTTTAGCCGGAAGTCCTTGAGGGCACTTCAACACAGGGCAGAAATGTTTTCCCTTCCGAAACGCGAACGACATTTGCTAATAATCTAATGTAATAATGTTGGTCGTCTGCAAAGTCATCCAAGTATAATATCCTGCATTCGTATCCTGGATGTAGTGCACTTGTGCATTTGGCCTCCAGTGTACTCATTCGTCCTGGAAACTCGACTCATGTAACTCTTGAGACTCGTGCTGAGATTTACGACTCTTTCTTCGAGAGCAACAATAACAATAATAAGGAGCTTACGAGTGTATTCGTAAATGTTTTACTTACAACTTTTCAAGATTTCATATCATCCCCTGGAACGCTCCAGAAACATGTCCTTCCTATTTTTGGGAAGGATGAGGGAAAAAGAAAAGGTCACATGTTTCATGAAATGTGAAAAAGTCTAATTCTAAATTTACTTTTGTGATGTCCTAAACCCTTATCAGTTTTTAGAGGAAGGACGAAATTTAATTTTGGACCAAGGACCTTATACTCCTATCATGATAAACTGACTGATCCTGATATTTTAGTCCTTAATGAATATTTAATTAACAAATATATTTTAACTCATGAATTTCATAAAATTTATTTCATATTTTTATCACTTTACGTTATTCATCAACTTCTTTTTGTTTCAGATTCGATACAAAGTGAGTATACAAGATTTCATTTTCCTACATCTTTGACTTCCGGTTGCCAGGATAAACAACCAGCGCCACGAGTGGTGAGTGAGAACATGTTGACATTCGCCGGAAACTAAGTCGTCTATGATTTATTCCGGCGCAAGCCGCTGGAAAACAAGAGAAAATATTTCAAGTTCTTAATTAGTTTGCATCTGTAGCTTGTGTGGTGGCCTGTAGCGCAAGGAAAATGCATCCACAAAGTATATTTTCATCTAAAAGCAAACGTAATTAAAGTGCACAAACACATGAAAGTATGGTGTGTGCGAAAAATGCGGTTTGGGGGCGGCGAAAGAAAAAGGGGGTGCTTGATGAGAAAAACAAACAAAAAAGAAGTAATGTGGCGAAAATGCAAACTCATACGGAAATTACTTCCGCGTTGAATGCGCGAATGTGGAAATTGGGCACTTGTTTTTGAATTATAAAGCGAGCGCGGGCAAACTTTGCTGTTTTCTTAGCTTGAAATAAATTCCTCGCAACTCAAAGAGGCGGACATCAAAGTATCAACCTTTGTATTGTGGAATTTGGATCCTTGTGAGGTTTTCTAGCCGTATACTATGAAGGAAATTTGCAAGGAAAGTCGACAGAAATTGTGGAAAAATAGGTGAAGTTTTGAAGGTACTTTTAGACTTTTAAACATTTTATTGTTTACCTTTTGGTTTAGTGAAATTTAATTATTTTCTTCAGTTTAGCAAAATATAAGTTCGTTTACTTCCGGTATTTTTCCTAACTTTAATTGATGGGACATTTTCGAGAAAATTCTTTGAAAATATCCAAAGAATGTTACTGTTTTTTAAAGTCACAGATATTTTGCAAAAAGTTAATTTTCATTGTTTAATTTTAATCTTCCTGATATCTGAAACAACAATTTCAACAAATTTCCTGTTAGGAGTTGGAAATTAGTATACCTCAACTCTGACTTCCGGAAACACATCCGGGTCGATTTCCCTCAGACTAATTACCTTTGAAACATTAAACCCTGTTCATAATTTCACATTTCAAACCTCATTCTCTTAAAAACAATTCTTCAAATTACATACCAGAAAATTCCTTTTATTATCTGTTGCAGTACCAAGTTTCCGGACAAATTTTCATTGAAACTTTCTTTCATCCTCTTCATTTTTCATTAACTAATTAATTACCCAATTCAAATAAACTGCCTTTGACTTTCCAGTTAAAAGAAATTTAATTACTTTTTTAGTTCATTTTCCAAGTAGTTTCTTCGACCATATGGAAACATGCTCGTTCATTCGTTAAGTGTTCGAATGTCGGGGTTATTTGATAAACGTTATATACGACTCGATGTTGGAAAAACGCGTTTCCGGCGGTGCGGAAAGCAGCGAGGAACATTAGGCATTAAATAGAAATCGAGGAACGTTGTATAGATAATGGAGAATTTATTAACTTAACACTTCAGCATGAAGCGTGCACGCGGAACGAAAAAAAAGACAAAAAGGCGATAAGTGCGATAAGTGAGTGAATCTATTGGCGAATGCTTCCGGAAAATATTCCTGATGGTATTTTCCACGATTGATTAAAGTCGATCCTAATGACCGAAAAATTCAAAAAAATTTTAGTTGGAAATTGTTTACAAATTTAATCGAAAACGAGTTTCTTGATTATAGAAATATAAGGAAATATGTTTGATAATTTTTTAAAATTTTTCTGGAAAATTTCAAATTTCAATTTCAAAAATTATCAAGCTAGAATATTGTCACTATTAACTAAATGCAGAGTATCAAAAACATAGACAAGGTCTGGCGTATGCTCCTGTGCATTTATTGTTTCGCATTTAATGTGATAATTGCTAATTGGGAAGCTAATTAAAAGCGAACGCCGCCGCATTCGCAATCCGGTCGCATCCATCGGTGGCGTCGGTGGCGGCAGTGAAGTAGTTGTTATCTGCAGACTGAAATGCTGAAACGGGACAACGAGTTGAGATGAGACACAGACACATTCGTTGCTGTTCACGTTCAGATGGGTCTGCATAATGCAATGAATGCGCATCGATTGCAAGAGTGGTGGTGCTCGTTGGAGTGCGCTTGCTTTCTAATGAATTAGATTTCGACAATATTCTATTCTGCTCTGGTTTCGTGCCATCATTGTCCTCTGGTTACCTAGGTGGCCTGGTGGTCCGTTTCTTTGCTCTATTGAATTGGGTTGAAATTTGTATGTGGTCCAATTTGATTTCATATGTTTGCAAACAGAGCAAACTGGACACAATGGAATATTGGGCACGTTTTCAATTTGATTAGGTTTGCACCGAATGCCATAGATGATTATTGCATTATATGTGGGGCAATGCACAGAATTCAATAATCATTTTCTAAAGTTAATATTAGCTGTTGCTAATGAAAATTTGATGAAATATATTCATGATTTTTCTAATGATTTTTAGAAATTCTGTAAAACTTTAATTGGGTACAAATATTTTGCAGTTTCGGATATTTCTGAAACCCGGACCGATTCGGGACCATAACCAATGTTAATTTTTCGTCAAAATATGGTAAAAGTCCTTTGAATCAACCAAATCGGTCCATTAGTTTCGGAGGTATGAAAATTTTTGGAAACTCGAGCGATTTTAAGAATNTTGCCAAAAGGGCATGAACCTATACATTTTTGGAAAGTGCTCATCAAGACCTACAATTTGGTTCCAACTTTAGTTTAATTGGAGCAATCGTTTAAAAGTTATACGCAGTTAAATGAGCAAAAAAAAGCGAAAATTTTGCATTTTTACGACCCCGTTTTTCAAGTTCGGGTATTTCCGAATCCCGGAGAGATTCGGGACCATGACCAATGTTATTTTTTCGTCAAAATATACTAAATGCCCTTTGAATCATGAAAATCGGTCCATTAGTTTCGGAGATATGAAAATTTTTGAAAACTCAAGCGATTTTAAGAATGTTGTATCGCTTTTTTCGCTACAAACTTTTTTTTCGAATTTTTTTTTCGAACGCGATTTCTGCTCTTCTCATGACCAAAAGGGCATGAACCCATACATTTTTGGAAAGTGCTCATCAAGACCTACAATTTGGTTCTAACTTTAGTTTCATTGGAGTAATCGTTTAAAAGTTATACGCAGTTAAAGAAGTAAAAAAAAAGCGAAAATTTTGCATTTTTAGGATACCATTTTTCAAGTTCGGGTATTTCTAAATCCCGCAGAGATTTGGGACCATAACCAATGTTATTTTTTCGTCAAAATATGGTAAATGCCCTTTGAATCATCCAAATCGGTCCATTAGTTTCGGAGATATGAAAATTTTTGAAAACTCGAGCGATTTTACAAATTTCATATCGCTTTTTTCGCTACAAACTTTTTTTTCATTTTTTTTCTTCCAACGCGGTTTCTTCTGTCCCATTTGCCAAAAGGGCATGAACTTATACATTTTTAGAAAGTACTCATCAAGACCAACAATTTGTTACACATTTTATCCTCCAAGTCTTTCAAATATCCTTGTAACTTCTCTTAAAACAAATCGCAAATTACGAACATTTTCAATTCCTTTCTGAATCACATCATAACAATTAACATTTCTTTAGTACCCATCTACAAAAAAACATGTCTATTGACTTTATGATTTTTTAATATTTGATGAAATGGTCAAACATACAACATCTTAAAATATCGTCATCCGTTTGCAATTTTCCCTTATCCCTTCTTCTCGTCCTGTGACTTCTTCTTTGCACGCCTACTTGCTGAGCATGTCTTCTTCGTCCAGCGTGGTGTGTCATAAAAGTTAAATTAAAACCGCACATTCCGGACGTGCTTGGACCGCGCCTTTTGCATATACTTTATGTTCATTTACATTCCGCCAACTCGCGCGCCCGTTTCCACTCGTTCGCGATGGTAGGAAAACTCTGTTCCCGTTTATCATCTGGACTTGTGTCCTGCCCTATCCCTATCTTACATGCGCATATGTGGATGTCCTCGTCGGCACATGTTTCATTCCATTTGGAAGTCGTTTCAACTCGGTCTCAACTTAAATTTCTATTAAAGCCTTAGTGCGATGCGCGACCCGCCTTCGAATGACTTGAAATATTTAAAATTCGTTTATTTTTGCTATATTGCGAAAAGTTTAAATGTGCAACCCAGCGCGAAAAATGATGGTTTGCAACTTTGTAGGTCAAAAATGAAGTAGATAGAAATCTAAAACCTCTTTTAAGGTATTTTAAAACGCTTATTAAAAATAAATTTTTTTTAGCATACCTTAACATGCATTTTTTTGCAAAATTTTTAAATTACAATAACTTTTATTTAAATTGAAATATGGGACCAATATTTTTTTTGAGTTTCTTATATATAAAGTATTATCTTTTTATTTTTAAAATAAAATTTTAAATAATTTTTGTTCCTTGAAGTTTTCAAAAATAAGGAAAATGCAAAAATCTTTAAATTGTTATAACTTTGTTTCCAATTGAAAGTTTGTACTTGTCTATTTTTTTCCAATTTTTTTTTGTAATTGAAATATCATTTACAACCAATTAGCAAAAAACATATAAATAATTCATCTTGTGAATAATCTAATTTAAAATGCAATTTAAACTTTAAAATTTATATGCATAAAACTTAAAATTTTACTACAAAATTACCTGCTATTTGTATGCACAATGCAAGATCTTCCACGTAAACGACGTTCGAAGCGTTTATTTATTAAAATATTCATTATTTCAATGAGGCACTTGCCGTAAATGTATGGTTACGCCACCCGCAACAACAATCGGGCCGGATACCGCGAAGAGAAAATTGAAAAATGATCGATACGCGGTGGAAATTTACGATTACGCCATAATACAACTTTTCAGCACATCGATGCAATGTGATACGATGCAACATTTTGCACGTTACCTTCCTGCTTAATGCTTCGCTCATAGTTTGCACGACTATAAACTGAGAAATATACGCGAACGCGTCGATGAAAAGCATAACAATCCTGACAGGATTCTTCTGTAGTGTGAAAGAGAAGGATGTGAATTGAGATAAAGGAGGAAAGATTGCATTGTAAACTGTTTGGCTGCAGTCGAAATTGAACAATACCCAATTTATTATCCTGGATCGGGTTGTAATTCATTCCATAATTCGGTTTTGTTATGAATGTTTTTATAAAATAATCCACAAATTTTAGTCAAATCCTTGAAAAATTCATTATCTGAAATTTTTTCAATTAAATTTTCAACCCATTTTTTGTTTACTAGACTTAATAATCTTTAAACATATCAGATCAAGATTGATTTGAAAAAAAGGAAATTACTGAATTGATATATTTTTGAATAAGATACCAATCAAAATTTAATTAATTGCTTTGATTAGAATTAAAAATGGGAACAACCTGTATATAATGAAACTTCAATCTAACCAAATAACCCATATATCTTACAACGTCGATGATAAAATACAATGTGTCCCTAGATGATAGGATTTCCTCACTTTAATCCCACATTTTCCCAGTTCACCATAGCCCCCAAACTCGTCCTTCTTCTTCTTCTTCATCGACTATAGTGGTGGCATATAAATAAACCATTCCTTGGATTGTTCAAACGCCTAAATCCACCAATGCATTCATTGTATACGACCTCATGTGTCTACTATGGCTTCATTCCTCCGAGGAATGGAATTCGGGAACATATCGAACATATCGTAACACTTGGTTCGTTCGTCCTGGTTCGTCCATCGACGTCTACGCCTTTTATCTCCTCCTTTTTTTTATTCGGGTTCGATGTTTGTTCGATGTTCGATCCGAAGACAAGCGCTCGCATATAACTCTCCAGTGCGTACGCACACTATCAGTAACTGCAAAACGATATAGGAGTTTATGTAGTTAACGTTATCTATGGATGGAGTCCTTGAGTCCTTTCGTTTTCGTTTCCTACTTCCGGTTCCTAATTTTTTATATAGGGGAAAAGAAAGAAATCTAGAGTTGAGGGTCTTAATACAAAAATTTCTCAATTCATATTGAAGAGGAAGAAAGGATAACAAAAATGAAAAGAGGAAAAGAAACAGGTAGAAAAGGATAAGATGATGAAGGATTTTTGACATTCGGGTATTTTCGGTTTTTGTTTGCTTAGAAATCTTTGAGTTTACTTGCTATTATCCTTTTTGTTGATCTACCAATGTTAAGATTGAAAAAGATACCATTTGTTTGGAAAATTTGTTATGTTTATAAATCAATTGAATGACTCGAGGATTAAGGACTTGAATCCTTTTTTGTTGTAATGTTTATTTATCACTTGCAATCTGCTCTTAAATTATTTTTTTATTTTATTATTTATTTAGCGTGTAGCTATCGAGCTCTTAAATTTATTTATTAGTAAATTGAAGAAAGTTTATTAATTTTGAGAAGATGTAAATTTATTTATCTATTATATTTTCAAGAAATAGTAATTATCCATTAATAATTGATTGATTTTTATGAAATTAATTGCAAGCAGCATTTTTTATATTTTAAATAATAATTTGAAATTCATAACTGATAAAATTTTACTTTTTGCAAAATAGTACAGATCAAAATGTATTCAAAAAAGTTATTAAATTTATTAATCTGAACAAATAATTAGATTTTAAAAATCATATAAAATCAAATCCAATAAAATTTCCAAAATAAATTTACCTAGATTATCATTTGACAGAATATTTAGTAAATTAACAAATTGAAAGCTCTAAAATGATCCGACTATTGTTATATTCAAGAAAGGATTATTGATATTTTTGGAAATTTAAGAAAAACATAATTTGCTATATGAGAAATCATTTGCAGGCCAAAGTATTAAAAAATTAGAATATTTGATAAATCAAATATCAAACGAATTTAATAACAACTCCATTTGAAAGATTATTAAATTTATAATAAATTTATAATTAATAATAACTAATAATAAATAACCTAGAAAATGATACAAATCAAAATGTATTTAGAAAATATCAATCAACTTTTCAAACTAAACGAATAATTACAAATTTTAAAAGTTACAAAGTATAGAAATCAAATTAATTGAAAAAAAAAATAAATAAATTTGCCAAGATTGTTATTTAATAACCAAAAGTTTTTTCATTAAATTGATAAATATATTGTTCTGAAATAATTTACCATTATCTCTACACTTTAATGAGGATTTTTGATATTTAGAGAATTTAAATAATAAAATATTTAATTAGGAAGATAACAAAATCATCAACATCACACCTAAAATTAGAATATTTCATAAACCAAATAACAAACGAATTTAATAACAACCCCATTGTCCTTCCAAATGAACACGGGATTTCCATTGAATCCACGTGACATATGCCTCTATGAATACGTCCCCAACAAGCACACACCTCGGCAAGCATTGCAAAAAGAATGCGAAAAAAAACGATAGAAATGCCTTTTCACTGCCACTTTTGAATAGAAGTAAAGTCGGTGAATAGGCAGCCCGCTTACCATCGAGAGACAATAGCGCCCCCATTCCAACTGCGCCATATGAGGACGAAGATATGAAATCCTGGATGGCCTGCATTCATCCCCTCAGCAGGCGCACAAGATATTCAGCAAATAGAGACGAAACAACACACACACGGGGTGGTGGAGAAAAAAACGCGAAAAAGTTCATTGCATCGAGCAGTGAACAAAAAGTTTTTATAGTGGTGTATGAAGGACGACTCTTCATACATCGTCGAGTCGGTTGTCCTTTTGCGAGGATGGTTGCCTCCTCTCTAGTACCTGCACATCGTGTGGGATTATTGCATGAAGGGTTGAATGTCATCGTAAACGCGGAATCTTTTGCGCAAATATGGCGCGCGCACGAGAGACACGCGCGTATGAAATAATAGGATAATAACGACAGCTTTGCTTTAGTTGCAAGGGTGGCAAGAGCACGGATGGTACTCGGGGGTGGCATATGTGTGCAAGAATTTCCATTTTATTCCCTGCTCTGGCATGAGAGTGCACACACAAGTTCGCTTTTTTATTGTCGTCAGCGAATTTATTAAATAAAGCTGCACTTTAGTGTTTATCCTGGCTGCATTTTCGACATTTGCCATTTCGTCTCGTTATGCGATACTCGATTGTGGGTTTCATTGGCGTGTTCGATTAATTATGAAAACGAATCCTTCATTCAAGATGGCGTTGTTGGGGGTGGTGGCGGTGGTGGGTTTGGAAGGATAAGGATTCAGGTCGATGAGTATTAGATTATATACAATAACATGAATGTTCCCCATAGATTAGGTCGATTTCCAAGGTGTTCGGGGCATTGTTGCCGCGTCCCGGGCACAAAAGAGCGCGTTATCCTTTGTCAACATCCCCACTCTCGAACACCTTTTCCGGATGCGTCTTGCAAGGACTTCAAGTTCTATTCTGACTCGTTTCATTATCATCCCGCCTTTATATTTTGCTAAGGAGGAAAGTGGGATGTCAAGTTATCCGAAATTTTTATAATCAAGGATAAAATTTGCTTTTTTCTTTTAAAAGTCATGTAATTAAATTTTGAAATTTTATTGATGAGGTTTTCAGGGAAGTTGATAAACGAAGAAGATCATTTCTTTGAAAACTTTAATAGGAATTTAAGAAAGTGATAATTTTTGTTGATATTTAATGCTAGGAAAAAAATTAATGATTTAATACAACATTTTCATCGAAGGATAAATTTGCCTATTTTGTTATTTTAGAAATTTATCAACTAATATTTCTAGTAATTTCTTCTTTTTCTTGAGATTTTCAAAAATACCAATGCTTATCAATTTTAGTTACCCTACACTTTCAGAATTAAGATTATTTTGTTTAACCTTATTTCAATACAATGTGATTGAATTATCTTTAACAACTATTCAGATTACAATGAAATTTAATTTATCCTCCTTCATAGATTTTCTGTCAAAGGGTTAAATTTTCTTTCCCTGGCAAAATAAATGTTTGTAATTAAATATTTTCAAATTTCTACGAAAGATGTCAAAGATATTATCTTATTTGGTTATCGATTTTCGTATCTAATATTTTTTTCTTTTCTTTTTGGATTTTTATAAATGTCAGTTTTCATCAATCTTAGATATTCTAGATTTTTATAATTAAGGATAATTGTCCATTGCACTGAATTATCCTTTACTGTTATTTATGTTAAATGGGAATTTAGTTGCATATATATATATATATATATATATATAACAAATTTATTAAATGTAAACATGGACAATTTTACATTTAAAATTTAGTTGCATTTTCTGTCATCTTTTATTTTCAAAGGATCAACTCATTCTAGCCTATTTTTATGAATTTTTAAATATATCACTGCCTATTAATTTCAAGTAACATGAAAATTTCACATCAAACCTAATAGAAATACCTCCAACCTCAATTCATAATTAATTTCATGTTAATTACAAACGAATCGATCAAATTACGAAGAAAATCAATAGAGTGCAGCCATTCATATCGGACCACTATCCTGCAATTACTCGAAAATTATTCAATATTTAATGAGCCCCAAGTGCACGGACGTGCAAACCGCAATTATTTCCGCATTGCAGCGCCCCCTCGAATTTTATTTATCCATTTTTCGCAATTTACCCATTCAGTTATTTATTAGTACAAATTTCCCTCCGGTGCACTTTCCTCCCGTTCGCCACGTTCGAAAGTCTTCGACCGAAACAGGATGAAAAAGGCGGCTTTTCGTCGAGGGGGAGGATCTCCTCTTCGTCCTAATTGAAGACTGCGAGCAGCGCAGTGCTTTAAACTCGTTTGACTTTTAACCCAGTCGTCTATCTAACGACCCAACTAGGTTATCCCATCCATGTGATCCTTTCCGAGGGCATTTTTAGATCGGGACCATTCTATATACTCTCCACCAGCTAGCTAGAGATGTACATTATGCCGTGTACCAGTTAACTCTAATAGCTTCCTCGACGAAGAAGCCAGGATAAAATGGATAGAAGGTCTATAAATACAGACCAGGATAAAATGGGAAAAATGGGATAAAAAAATATATGTATGTTGAAATTGAAGGAGAGTAAAGGTAGACGAAAACTAATAAGTAAAGTAAATGTTGGGAAATTTTGAGGTTTTTTTTATTTGGAAACTAGAAATAAAATTACAGGATGAAAATTCATTAGGTTGAAGAAAAAATAGGAAGGATTTGAAAGGATTCATAAGAAAATAAGGAAATTCAAGGATCTTGTAAATATATAATGAATTTAATGGAGTTAATGGGTTAAAGGATAAAATTAGATGATGTTATCCTTGATAAAATAACAATGTTAGTTTAGAATTTTATATCCATTGGATATTTTGTTTTTTATTTTGTTTTTTATTTTGTTTTTGTTTTGGTTTTTCTGGTAGATATATTTTCTTAGCAAATTTTCAAATTTAGAAACTCACTTCAAAAACATTTAATGATGGATAAAATTTAATTCAATAATGACATAAAAATTATCCCTTTATTTCATTGAAATCAATAGAGAAGAGTATTTAAATATTATTTTAAAGTTTTTGAAAGTACAATAAAAAAATTTCTTAATTTCTAAATTAAATGGAGTGAATAATAATGTTGGATATAATTATCCTTGATAAAATAACAACTTTAGTGTTAAATTTTATATTCTTTAGATATTTTGTTTTTTTAATTCTTTATTTTGATTTTTCTGGTAAATCTCTATTTTCTTAGCAAATTTTCAAATTTAGAAACTTGTTTTAAGGATCATTTAATCATAAATAAAATTTACTTCAATAATAACATAAAAATTATCTCTTTGTAATTAAAAAAGAAGTTTATTTTAATTTTAAGTGTAAGATTTCAAAACAATAATGCAAAAATTTCTCAATTCTCAATGACATTTTCTTACTAGAAGTGAGTTGAATGAGTTGAAATTTAATTATTCAATAAATCAGAATTTCCAAAATTATCACAATTTCTGATGTGTCAATCTTCTACATCCTGTTTATCTTGATAGCTCATAATTTTGTGGAAAAAAGCCTTTAATATTTGTAATCGTAGTAACCAGCACTTTATTTCACGAATTATTATCTATTTTGATCACAAGTGAAATAATAGGAAAATTTTTATGATTAAGATTAATTTTCTTATGATTACATTTAATTTAATCACTACAAGTATTCGGTACTCTGATAGGCTAAATATTATTATCCAGCTACATACTTTACAAACACAGATGCATTTCGTTGAAGTCCATCCAATTGTACAAACATCCAAACATCAAACGCAACTCTCATCCAAGCATTCAACCAAAAAACGAAGCCAATTTGCAAGAGATGCGCAATTCCATCACCATTACCATTATTACCTTCTTCATGCAATATGCACTCTAATTCATTACATCTTCCTATCCTCTCATCTTATCAACAACAACAAAAAACACATAACAAAAATGCATCCTCGTCCATTGCATCATTGCATCCATCTATCATCTCGTGTATAATCACACATGACGTGATTCTATTAACCGACCGATTCGAACACAAAATATCAACGTCGAACCGTTTTTATTTCGGCGATCTCTCCTCGCTGATGAAATATGAGCGCATATTCGCTTGTCTTATCGACGGTCCGCATGCACAGTGCATCCACATTATTGCATCGCTGTTCGTTCCACCAGAAAGCAAACAATATTTTGTGCTCGATGAACTTTCAACTGTGTGCGGCTTCTGTGAGTGCTGGTTAAAGGCAAAGAGGCAAAGAGAATAATCACTCATTCGTGAGTAGAGTCGAGTAATCATTGACTTTTCGAGGGTTGCAATCGAAATAAAGCCGGGTGTATTATTGCGAAAGGATAAGCGAGCCACGAAGATGTGAGAGATCCTGAAATGGATGATGTGAGCGATGAGCATTTATCAAAGCTGTATCGGGTTTCTATTCATAAATTGTCTAGTGGTTGAAGATAATATGAGAGGATAAATGATAGGATAGCGTTTGATTGAGAAGGAGTAGAGAGTAATTATAATTATTGTTGTATTCTATGACTTAGTATTTCAAGGATAATTATATTTTTAAAATTTGTAATGAAAGAAATAGAAAAATGAAATTGAAAGTTTTTACAATTTTAAGATCATAAAGAAGTTTTTTCTTTAGAGTTCAGTAATTTTCTAGTATTAGAATAATTTGATAATAGTATTTTTTTAAAAATCTTCGAGTTTATTTATTTTTACAAATTTTTGATGTAATTGATCGATATTTCAAAACTTTTAACAAAGTCCTTTTTCATCAGACTCTAATATTCAAATGTTCAGAAATATTTCTATTAAATTGTCTCTTATGATTAGAATTGGATATCAATTTATATTTTTAAATTAAATTGAAAATAACTATGGGAACAATTTTTTAAAATTAGTGAAAGAAAAAAGGAAACTATAACTTTTAAGAATTAAAGACATTTTTTCTAATAATTTTTGTTGATATATTTTTTATAATATCTTTTTGTTGATATTGAAAAGTCTAACTTGGAAACATTTACATAACAAGTTTTTTTTAACTTAAAAATAATATTCAAAATTAAAAAAATGTTGTTCTAAATTATTTCTTATAACAATTACAAGGATATAAATATAAAGGTCGACAATGGGATAAATTCTAGGTAAATTTAAAATAATAACATTTAGAGGTTTACTGAGAATTTACATGATCGTTTTTGTTAATAAGTTTTTTTGTAACTTTGGATGAAATTGACGACTTTCGTAAAAAAGTTTCCTTTTATGGTCTGAATATAACAAAAAGTTTTCAGAAACTTTTCTTATAAATTGTTTCTTACGACTTGACATATTTCACGTCTCATTTTCTGAAGAGTTTTTTATTGTTATTTTGATACACAAGTAAAATGCAGATAGGAATTTATTTAAATATTTTAGCTGGAATTTCATTCAATTGGAAAATTTGTAACTTCAATTTACTTTGCATAAAATTCAAACTTGAAATTCCGATAATTCAAACTTTGTGTTCTTTAAACGTATAAAATCATTTGGTAAACAATTTTCATAAAAAATATAATTTTGTTTTGATGTTACGTATGCAGGATTAAAATTTCATCGAAATATTATAATTTTGAAAAGAAAATCACAATGAAAAAATATAAGTTTTATATAAAGCTAATGTTATTTGAAAAAGACATAACATATTTACAATTATCATAGAGGAAATTCAAGGACAATTTAATGGATTAATGGGCCGAAAGTTTTTCAATATCAGTAACTCAAAACCACAAACTCCTCCTCGTGGAAAATCCCCCTCTCGGAAAATAGAAAATCCACGGAACTAAAACGCTAAGCTTCAAGCCTGAGCATCGAATTTACGAAATCGTAAACTCCATACGATCGAGTGGACTAGACTGTCCTCATTACTTTTATCCTTGGAGTTGTTGGTGAGTTGTCGAGTCGAGCGTCCCGTATTCCAGAGAGTGCAACCGCAACGACGCTCCTGCTCCAGGACAACTTGCACGATTTATATACGACTGCATCAACATGTCATGTAACTCGCTGGCCGTAAAACAAACTTCGATTATTCCCTCGGATGAAATAATTAATTATTTCGTGGAATAAAACCGAAACGAGCGACCAAGTGGAGGCAATCAGTCCTAATGACGTTCGATGATTTGTTTTCATTTTTTCTTGTTTTTCGTGTTTTTCCCTCGACGCTTTTTATTCCGTGCATTGCGTTTTTCGGTTATTAATTATTTCGTGTGAGTGCTTCCATTATGTTCGTTCGAGATGCCTCCATTCACCCCCTCTGCCCCCGACCCCCATCCGAGAACGGAAGGGACTTCCTGGACGTCGTCCTGGACGCGTACCAAAATCCCGATTGTTGGTTGGTGTGTTAGTTAGGATTTAGTTTCGCTTGGAGCGCGCGAAATGTCAATAAAACAAAACGCACGAGATTCGATCATTAATCAGCGGGCATAATTTATAACCGAAATCCTGTGATTAAATACGCACAGACGTACAAATATTTTTTTTATTAATAGCCTTGTTTTCATTTATCAATGATATCTACAAAAAACTCTCAAAGAAAAACTGCGCAAAACTAAAAATTTAAATTACAGTTTCTAATTAATTTTTCGTTTTGTTACAGATGGAAATCAAGTCGGAAGTTTCCCGAGAACATCTGGATCCGGAATCAATGTAAGTGAATTACATACTTCTAATTAAACTAATGCGTTATTTCGGGAATCGGCGTCGGATTACGAATGCCTTTTCGCAATGTTTGAGCCAAAGTTGGCATCGGTTTGCTGCGAACCAAAGTGAAATAATTCAATAACGATTGTGGGCGAGGATCGGATACTGAATTTGCGCGTTTACTAATCACGCTAAAAACTTGCAGCCAACTTGCTTGCTGCCATCAGAAAGTGCTAAAGTTTCGAAGAGTTCTGCGTCTCGATGATTGCAAAATTCGCTCGAATGTGTAGGGAAATGCTAATTGAAATGGAATATTTTCCACAAACAGAGGGATTTTCTTATTAATTATCATGGAAAGTTTCTGGGACATTTTTAATATAATTAGGAAATTTCAATTTTCCAACTTTAATTGGCAAAAAACGAACATCTACTTTTTAAATTTCTTCAAAATATTTCTGTTTTTTTTATCCTGATAAAGATTACAGAAAAAAAAATATCTTCGAAAGTTTTCTGATACTAATCTTCTGAATATGACGTTTTTTCGAAGATATTAGTTAAATATAAAGTTAATATTACAAACAAATTGGAGAATATTAAGGTTTTCTTCTTAGAAAAAAAGTATCATTTTCTAAACAATATCCTTTTATTTTTGAATTTTTCTAGAAGTGTTTTTATCTTATCTGATTTTTGTCCTAAAACTTATTTTCCAACTATGATATCTTCTAAGTCATTAGATATCAATATTAGGGTTTAATAAAATAATCACTCAATCAATCAATCAAATGAAGTTTCAACTAAAAGAAAGTAAAATTATTTAAATATCCTTTTAGTTTTTCTTATTCAAGAAAATTTGCCTTTTGGTAAAAATAGAAATATTTGGATTATCCTGACATTAAATTAAAATCTTTTTTAAAATATTTGAAATATAATTGGAGACACATTTATTTTTGACTTTTTCTTGAAGTCTTTTTATTTCTGCCAGAATTTTTCTCTGATAGTAATTTTCTTAATATGATATCTTCTTCAGGTCATTACATTTCCTCGAGTAAAGTGAAGTAATTAATCAATCAATCAATCAATTAAGAAAACTAACAACAAACACTTTTGTAGTTTTCTTATCAATGATATTTTATCTTATTTTCCAATTAGGTTTTTGGTAGAAAAGAATTTTCTCGATAGTTCACAAATTGAAGATGAATATTTGATTGAACTTTTTAAATGTTTTTCATTATATTTTTATAATTTCTAGACATACTTTCATTTTTGACTTTTACAGAAATAACTTTCTTATCTGATTTTTTCTTCCCTTTTCTTCATTCTTTCTTCATCAAGTAACTTAAGAAAACTTCCATCCTAATTCATCGATATTAATTGCAACTTCTTGGAAATATCTTCCCAAATAAACTTCTTTAAACTCCTCTCCCCCAGAAAACTTGAAATTTCGCCAATAAATTACAACTTCCTCTCCAAACTTAAAAAAAAACGAACAAAATCCATGAAAGAGTAGATTTTGTTACCTTATTTTATAGAAGTAATTATCGACAAGATGTTGAATCATTTAAGATACGGCAATCACCTGTGTACATGGCACAAACGCACGATCACTCCAATAATTGCGAATAGCTGCTTATCCAGATCCGCCGCACGAACAAGCAGACCGGAAACGCGGACATAATCCACCATGGCGCTCGTGCACACTCAACTGCAATCCGTTGTAAACAACCCCCGAAAAGGCGCACACATTTTTAACTTGCAACTTGGCCTTATCAACATTTTGTCTTCGGTTCTATTTTGCTCTTATCTGATAATTGTTTTGGTTTTTTTTTGTCTTGCCACTGGGTCGTCTTACGGGCAATTAATTACGGCACCACTCGTCGCGCAAATTTATTAGTTATTAGTCTATATAGGCGCGCGCGCTCGCACGTCGAGCACTCATAAGCGGTTAGTCCACGAGTGTGCACAGCGAGTGTGCTCGTTTTGAAGTTTCGCGCGCCACTGACGCGCTCCGTCGACCGAGATGCTGGCTGGCTTCAGTCGGGGGCGGCAGCGGTGGTGGCGGCGGCAGTAACGGTGGCGGGTGGTGAGGTGGTTGGTGGAGGTGGTCGTGGGTCGCCCGCCGACCGAGTGCCTAACTAGCGCGTTGTGGCTCAGTCGGACTACCACCCCCGACGTAGCCACCACCGGTGTCTTTGCTACCACTGGTTATAATGTTAGTTTCAGAAGGGTTCTTCGCAAATTTCAAATTTCCTTTGAGAAATTTGCTAAAATTGATTAGAAATTCATTGAATTTATTTTGTCCTGAAATTTACTCGTTGAAAAAAAAATTTATGTATTTAAGTAAAATTGTAGGACAAAAACAGAATTTTTGAATAGAAAAAAATTCTTTAATCTTATGTCATCTGGTAGCAAAACAGCTTATCCTTATGGTTACCATAGAAGCTATTAAATATTACCTCAAATTATAAGTAACTTCCGGTTGTTATCAAAGAAACTAACAATGAGTTTAAAATTCCAGAAGTTTTCAGAAATTATCTAATTAAGAATGTCTTTATTTTGAACCATATAAATTATTCCCAAATAACAATTATTAATTACAATCAAAAACACAATGAAATCACTACGTTAGTGATGGGGTAATCAGGGTAATAAGAGCCAGAAATTGGAGAGGTTTGATCCTGGGGGCGGCGAGCACAATGCAATGCACTGCACATTTTGCGATTTGCTGCGAATTTCAATCGAAACGAACAATCACATGCAGCTTTTCATAGTTTGACGGACAATTCACCGCCGCCACCACTGCCACCGAACAGCGATAAAATAGAAACGGGAGTATGCATCGAACGGGGGCAGATTGCGCGCTGTCATCGGATATTCATGCACGGGAGCGGCAAAGCCAAACGCTAATGATAACGAAACCGAACGAACTCAAATGAAATGAAAGCAGATCCGAAATCACTAATTTAATGCTGTTGATTTCGCTAATGTCGATTTGTGCCACAAATTGTGGCTGAAAGAGAGGGGTGGGAGAATGGGGGGGGGTGGCATAAGTTGGGTTATAATATGCGGATATTTTAATGAAATAGTTTCATGGTTAATTACTCATCAGGTGGAAATAAATTACGATTATAAATTCAAAATTTAAAGTTCTAGAAGTTTTCAAGAAGTTTTCAGAAAGTTTCTCTAATGGTATTTGAGTTTTAACGTTGAGGATAAATTAAAATATAGAATTTTTTATTATTTAATCTTTAAATTTCTAGCAATGATTAAAAATTAAAACTAAAAATAATACTAAATTAAAAAAATAAATAAAATTTTTGAAATATTCAATATTCAGTAGAAATTACAATTTTCTCTACTCCAATTTAATATTTTAATTAATTTTATGACCGCATTACATTAAATATCGCATAAATCTCCCGGTAGAACGTGATAAAAGATTAATTCGCTGTTATTGTTGATTTGAAAATATTCGTAATTTACGAGTGCAATTACGCTGACGTTTAATATGATTTCATTGCATTTGAATGCGCCCTTCTGGGTATACAAAATATATTTGTACAGCCATTAAACATATGAACTCGTCGCGATTAGCCGAGCTTGGGGGCGGCTGCACGAATATGCCGTATTGTGTCGCCATAATCATATAACGCGTGTAATGCAATGCACTAAAATGCGCTTTCAAACGCATTGTAATCAAGCGAGAGCGCCCTCTACGTCGAATATGGACGACGAAACGGGGGTGGTTTGGGGGCGGTGTATGGCCGGGAAGGAAGTGTGTGGTCGGCGACAAAACGCCATTGATGCGATCAGCAGCAAGAACAATAACAGCGACATCAACTGGAACGTCTAATACGCATTATAAATCATCGCAAATTGCAGCTATGCTACCGAAAACACATTATCCTGCACTTTATTTTTTTCGAGGGTATAATTTACTGATTTTATAGGCATCTTAGATATTCGCAAATTCAATATGTTGATCATACCAAGAAGTTTTTTTATGTAAATTTTCATTTTAAGTGATATTATTCACTAGAGCTGTAATGCGGTTTATTTTACTAGTGACGTAAAGGGTACTTTAATGCACTCGTTATGTAAAAGGTATTTTAAGTCACTCTTGACGTAAAGGGTATATTATTTTACATGTATGTATAAAATTCAATTTTATTGAAGAAAAAAGTTGGTTTAATGTTTGTTTATAATTACACGATGTTATTCTTTTAATGAGCAACGAAGACGCATAACAATCAAGCAACACAACAACGCGAAAGCTTCCCTTCATTGATGTTCACGTGCACATTCGCACAAAGAGATTGCCAATTGTGTCGTCGACGTCGTCGTCGTCGTCGCGAATCGCCAAAGGGGGCGGCAATGTGCGCGTCGCGACGCTATTCCTCCCGGATTAGTTGCTCACTATACGTACTTACTTACTTACTTGTACACTCACACACTCGCTTCACCCACCATGTGCAATCTTGTATGCGAAATGCGAAAAGCTCGACGACGAGCACGGCGAAGGCGGGGGCGCGATGCGGTGCGGTGTTAGGGGGCGGCAATTCTAATCGAGCCCCATCGTGTGTTAGTGATCGTATTATTATTGTTCATACTCACTCTATTATGGCGGTACGTGTTATAATTATATCAGAATGGCGTGCCCGGATTAATTCGCCGCGTCTAATTTATGTGCCTGTCGGTTGGTGGGCATGTCAGGGATGGAGTAATGATGGCGGGGGTGGTAATAGCGCCGAATATTCCGATTGGAAATGCCGAGTCAAATGTGCGAAATGTTGGTTACGGATGGGATGGATGGAAGGGTGCAAAGACCCACTTAGCTGATTGTCATTATCATATTAAAATTGCTTAATGATGCGGTGTGTCTTAAGGGTAAGGGGGGTGAATCAAAAACTAATAGTTCAGGAGTGGATTAGTAAATTCTCAAATGTGTTTCAGAATTTTAAGTTTTTTTTTTAAGTCAAATATGAAAAAATATACGTTGAAGATATTTGGGGTTTTTCCATCTTTTTATCTTGATTAGAGTTTTCAATTTTTCAAATAATTGTGAAGGACTTTTTTGAAATAAAATTACTTTTTTGATTGTCGAAGAAGTTATACAAAAAATGTTCTTCAAATGACAAAAATACACTTTGATTCATGTTAGTGGCCATTGAAATAAAATTATTTTTTTAATCAAATCAAAAACAATTTCACTTCTAACAATTTTGCAAATTTACACAATGCGTTTGAAATATTTATTACAAATTTTAATTTTCTTTCATAATCGGAAATTTTATAAATCTATCAAAGCTTCACTTGTTTTCCTCAGGTAATTAAAAATATATTTAGTTTCCCTAAAAAATCTCAAATAAATTATTTAAAAAAAATAATCATTTTACTTTGTTTAACGACGGATATTTCGCTGTCTCTGAAACTATTGAACCGACCTGAAAAATTCAAAGGACCTATTTTTGAGCAACATAAACTTATGTAATACCAAAAATTGAATCTGAAATTAGATCAATGATTCGCTGAAAATTTCTTAAAAATTAATAACGTTTAAAAAGAATTTCGTTATCTCTGAAATTACTGAAACGATCTGAAAAATTTAAATGTCCTTTTGTTCTGCTACATAAACGTATGTAATGCCAAAAAGAAAATGTGAAATTAGATCAATGATTCGCTGAAAATTCCTTAAAAGATAATACCGCTAAAAAAGAATTTCGCTATCTTTGAAATTGCTGAAACGATCTGAAATTTTCGAACGTCCTTTTGTTCAGTTACATTCATGAATATAATGCCAAAAAGAAATTCTGAAATATGATTTCGCTATCTCTGAAATTACTGAAACGATCTGAAAAATTCATACGACCTTTTGTTGACAATGTTGACAATTGTAATAAATTACAAAATCGACAACAACTTACAGCAATTTTCCGGAAGATTTTCCTAAAATCCCCCTTCGGAAAGGGGACTGCTGAAAAAAATATAATTTAACTTTTTCATGTTTCTCCTTTTCACATTTCTTGAATTTATAACCAAAATGTCTTCACAGTTGAGTCTCTTTATTCGTTACCATCCTACAGAAATAAAACAAATTCCACACCCATGAAACTAAACATTGACTACGTTACTCGCGATAAAATTACACACTCGAGCGCCTCTCTTTCGCAACATTCACTTACTTTACATCCACTAAATTCTGTTCTTCGACTTTTACTTAATTTTACGCTCCCCTTACATTCCCATACTTTGGGCACAGATTTCCACACTGTGTTTGCCTATTATGTATCATCATACCCATCAATTATAATACAAGTAGGCGTATGAATAGTGGAAAACTAGGCGCGCAAATTCGCAATTTCACAATTCGCAATCCGCAATTCGCAATTTAATTCGGCCTTTTGCATGCCGTACTCTGCGTCGTTCGCATTCGTCGACTCCACGAACCATGTATTCCCATATTCGTCATTCCATTCATCATCCATGCAAATCCCGTCGTCGTTAACATGATAAAGTAAGATTTGCGAAAGTTTACCATTGTTTGGCCGCCGAGTTAGTCGCATATTATCCTCTCTCGTCCGCCATCCCCCTCGTTGATAACTAAGGCAAATTTAAGTAAGGCGCTCCCGAACGAACGACTCCTGGATGCGAGCGTGCGCTTGCAGCTCTTTCGGGCTTTCATTCCTGCTTCGAGGCAGCAGGATGCGGAGAAGGAGGAGGAGGAGGATGTGTTGCAAAGATAGTCAACGAGGATATTGCTGCGACATTGCGTTTGTTGTGTGTGCTGGAGGCTGGAGGCGGCCAGCAGGTATGTGAGGGCTCTAGTTGCTTACATGAGGATTCGCAGGATGCGAAGAGCTGGATATGGGGATGGCTCCCTCGCATGTCATTCAACTGGTAGTCAACGAGGTATCAGGCATTTTCAAGAAGTCACTCGGAGTAGAGTCTGTTGGAAAGTTTCAACAAAACATTTCTGGAGAGAGTGTGTGGAGATGAGTGTGTACTTGGTAGATTTTCCGGTGAAAAATGTTTTTCATCCTTGTAAGGATAATTTGATAGCATGTGAAGTTTTCTAGCATTTAAGTAATCTCGAATTAGAGTTACATAAAATTTTGTTAAGGACTTTTTGTGGTTCAAATTTTCATCATCAAACTTCCAGAAATCAAAGGAAAAATAGATATCATTTGAAGCAATAGAAAATTCAAATTCAATTTGAAATCATTTTCTGATAAGATTAAATAAATAAAAATAAGGAAGTAGCTAAATCTGGAAATTCAGATGATAAAAAAGATTTGGAAATTTTCCAAAATTTGTGATCTCAAATTAGATATTAATAAAAATTCAAGATTTTTATTGTTCAGACTTCAGAAATCAGGAAGAAAATAGGAAAATAGATTCTTTTGAATCAGTAGTAAATTCAAGTTTTATTTGAAATCATTTTCTAATGTCATAAAATAATTCAAAGAAAAATCAGTACCTAAATCTGAAAACGATATAAGATAATAACAAGCTAATACATTATTTTTGTTAATCAATAGGAAGTTCAAAATAAAATAATTCAAGGACTTTATCTTCCTTGAATGAATCTCGAATTACAGATAATAAAACAACTAGATTCATGATTTTTACCATCAAGAAAATCAGAAAAAAACTTTTGAATCAATGAGAAACTTAAAATCTATTTGAAATCATTTCTGGTAACATAAAATAATTTTTAAAAAATCAGTTTTTAGATCTAATAATAAAACATTAACTCCGAACTTTTGAAGGTCAAAATTTTCATCATTAAAACTTGAGAAATCACAAAAAAGAAAAAGAATTTTAATCAAAAGATCCAGTACATGAACTTCTAATGACAGAAAATAAAAAATTTAGTGCAAATTTTCTGAAGCTTTAACATTTTCATCATCAGGATTCCAATCAGAAATGAATTTCTCCTTATCAATAGGAAATTCAAGTACTATTTGAAATTATTTTTGATAAGATGAAATAATTTTTAAAATATCAGTAATTGAAAAATCAATAAATTCTTATCACTATAAATTATTGTTTTTTTTTGTTATTCTTTGAAACTTTTCTTGGAATTATCCTTAAATTAGAAATTTACCTTTTTTACATTGCCAAATTTCGAAATTAAATTTAAATTTAAATCCTTCCTATACGACCAAAACAACAACCAACAATACAACAAACAATTCCATAGATTGTTCAAAACGATGATAACAATGAATAGAATTCAGCATGTATGTCACATGTGTGATGGCTGGGAAAACTTTTGAAGGAAGCACTGAATAATCCTGAATCAGAGAGTGAGTTTGAAGATTCAAGAAGTTATCTTATTACATCTCCTCTGCCTGTTATCTATCTATCTATCCATCCCACATGTACATGCAAGGTATGGATATTCACATAGGATAATTGTAATTGTTCCGTAATTGCGTCATGAATTAGTAACATCATGTCGCTGGATTAAGTTAAATTAAGTTGGTTGAGAGACTTCTTGCTAATCGCTTTTAGCGTAATTATTTTAAGTTTCTAGTAATGAAATTTTAATTGTGGAATTCAATTTTCCTACGCTTTTAGTTTCAAGAGATTAATTTCATTGTCATCTAGAAAATGAACGGTCAAAAATATGAAAAATTTGGGGTTCAATTCGAATCTTCTAGAACTATTCTAGAAAATTATTAATTAAGTTATTTTTTAGTTTTTATTTTGAAGTTGATCCTGAATTGAAATGTCCTTTATTTCATACCTAAGAGTTGATAAATTTTGCTGGCGAATCGAATCAATAATTCAATTTGTAATTTGTGCAATCGATATCATGAGAATTGTATAACATACAATGTAATTAATAATGAAATGGAATCTGAAAGCTGGAAGAAATAGGAATTACAAATCAATTACAAAACGAATAAAATTCAATAAGGATTAAATTGTTTTATTAAGACAAGAAATAGATTGAAATATAATTAATTAATGGGAAGGTTTTCAAAAAATATAACTTTCAGAAAGGGAAATTTTAAATTTAAATTTTTTATGATATTCTAGAACTGAAAAACTCGAAATGTTTCAACAATTGAAATCGTACTCATTAATTTTTTACCGAAAAAATAAACAAAAGCTTAGCAAGAAACCGTTCGGAAAATAATACAACAAAAGACATTTTCAAGAAATTGCATGAACAATCGAAATTGAATGAAAAATGGAACAATCGACGTTTCGTTTCGGAAACAAAAACCCATAGTAGAGGGCGTCCAGCATTCAGGACGAACCGGGAGAACGCGGGAAGGAAAATGAATGAGGACTCCATACAAATGGGAAAAGTGCAAGGAAAATACTCGAATGCTATTGCTCAATGCTCAACGGTGTCAGATAACGAGTCCATTGTACAATTCGAACTTGCTGCTTCGCTCTTCGTCCTCCCAGTTTTCGTCCTTCCATGTTCAGGACTACAGGACTACTTGTGTGCATTCCTTCACATCAATTCACTTCCCTTCGTACTTTCAAATCGTCAATACCCGATAGACGAGTCTCACATATGAGAAAAAGAGGTCGCTTGAATCCCATCAATGTCGGTTCAATTTCCATCCCAGAGATTGAATCCTGGTGATTGCACTTTATCGGATAATATGACTTTATTTTAATTTACTATGTTGCAAAACAGTAGAAAAGTCATAGAAAATTTCATAAGTAGCTGGTTAGAAATATTTGCAAATTTTTTAGCAAAATTGTTCTGGAAAAAATAAGATGCTTGTCAAATCTTCAAATCGTTTTGCATTAATTTGAAATATTGTTGTAGATTAGAAAAGAAATTTTAAATTTCTAGATTTCAAAGTATGAAATTTTATTCTATCAAATTTTATAAAATTTTAATATTTAATTAAAAGACCAAAATTACTATTCAATTCACAAGTTGGGCTTAATTTTTTATTAAATCGGGTTTTCTAGAAAATCAAATTTTTCGTATTTCTACAAAAGTTTTCCAGAAGATAAAAATTTACTGAAAAGTCAATGAAAAATTATTAATAGCAAATTCACATTTAGAAAATTTTAGTTTTGATTTAATAATCAAAATTATTTAATTTAAAACATTTACTAAAATTATTAATGATTTATAATTGATAATGATAATGATTTAATGATTTATTTCAATGACTTCTAATTTGAAATATCTCTACATTGTAATTTGAAATTTGAAAAACAAAATAAATCTCTACATTGTAACATTTATTTTGTTTTTCAAATTTCAAATCGTTTCTGAAATAATTTCAAGTAACGTTGCAAATTTCATATGTCCTAATTATAATTTGAAGATTTCATAATGGGAAATTCTAATCTCTTAAATTCTTAAATTTAATTGTAAATTAATATCTAATTCAAAGTTTGGTTTTAAACTTTTAAGGAATAAGTTTTTCTAGAAAAACAAATCCATGATTGAGATTGAAATCAAGACCCAAATTTTTCATACTTTTCTAGAACTTTTCCAGAAGATCAAAATTTATTGCAAACTTAATAAATCGCAAATCCATGATTGGAAAATTTTGTTACTCATTTTGCAATGAAAATGACTTAATTCACAATTTGTAAACTAATAACGGTTTGGTATAATGTCTTCTAATTTGAAATTTCTCAAAAATGTAACATTTATGAATTATTTCATCCATCTGTAACTCTCTGAAACTAATTGCAATGAAAAGTGTAGGATGCGCGATTAAAAATGCGCCCATTCCAACGAGATCCCTTAATTTTCTCTGTCCCTTTCTCTCTTCTTCTCTTTGGTTATACTGACAACGAAGTGAAAAAAAGTTCGCCGTGAGAGTTTTATAATTGCACAAGTAATCATAAAGTTTCGTAATTATTTGGTGTCCGCTCGGCGTTCCATTACTCGCGGACGACGCCGGCTTTTTATTATCCACGAATTAAAAGAAGCGCGTGATCATGATCATCATCATGAAGTTCATTTTTCCGTGTTCCATACAAAAGCACGACCCATCCACCCACGCAACCATACGAAGGACTCTGTTTGGTATTTTCTTTGAAAATGAAAGTACTTTAATATCGTTAGCAACACGTTTCAAAGATATTCGCGAGGGTTTCGTGGTTGTTGATACTCGGTACACGTACGACCCAAAGGATTGGATGGGTCCACAAGTGGAAAAACACCAGAGGGCGCTCGCCCCGAAAGGACAGTTTTGGGGACGGAAGAGGTAATTATGCTATAAAAGCGGACACAAAAAGCAAAACAGCAGAAAAGCGGCTTCTTAAACGTGTTTCAGCTCGTTGTGCGGTTAAAAATTGCTTAATCCGGCCGGAAATTGCCATCATTCGCATGTACCGTTCGTTTGTCCTTGTGTTTCTTTTACAATTTCATTTGCCCGATGAACCCCACCAGCAGGTTGACAATGGTATTTTTCTTGAGTTTCCTTTTTTTGGTAGAGATTTGTCATTAGGATCCTGAAACGAGGAAGTCCTAAAAAATGTTTTTAATCATATTTTTTTTATTCCTGGTAATTATTCCGAAAGAACTTTTTATTTGTACAAGAAATTCGTTGAGAAATATTTTTCAGATTACATTTTTCCTGGGATAATTACACATTGTGCGGAAGATATGTTAGGAATTCATTCTTAGTGGAAGTTTTTAATTAAAAATGCACTTACGCGTTTATATCGTATGCATAATGCCAATTCAAAACATCTTTCTTTGCATTCCACTTTGTACCCGGTGTAATTATATAATCAAGTATGGTATGAAAGAAAAACACGGAAAACTCCTAACTAGCGTTAGTTCTAAGTGCATATGACTAAGTAATTTTTAATGCAAGTTGGTATTATACAGAAAAAAGGAAAATTCAAAATTACAAACGAGTTTAATAATACGAGTGTTATAATAGTATTTCACACACGTGTTATTTTCGTTATTATTCTTTTTTGTTGTGATATATCACATCTTATAAGTAAATTTTGAAAAATTCGTTTGCGTTGTCATTTGATGACTATGTTCAAAAAATCTTAAATATTTGTAGCCATAGTAATCAAAATTTTATTTAAAAATTGTTATTCAACTTTGAGTCATTAGTAACTTGTAAAATTTTTCATAAGACATTTATTTTCTTCTGATTAAATATCAATCAAATTTTTACACATTTATGACATATTAAATTATATATTATTTTTCAAATCAATCATATTTTACAATGAAGAAATTGATAATTAGCTACGAAAATATATATTAAACAAACATATTAAATTTTATTTCAGAAAAAAATGACTTGATCTTGATAATTCAATTCACTTACATCTTAAATAATGTTATCACTTGTTTTACTTACTAATAACATTCAATTTTCATCACTAGTAACACTCATAAAAAAACGCACGACTATGAAATTTCCTCGTAAACTAAAAACATCTTGTAGTATACAAGCAACAACTTGCACGATTTTCCACGTGAAAAACTCACGCCTCTCACGTCTGCGTCGGTGACGGAAAAGCTTGCATGCAGCTTGCTTCGCTTTTTTTACGAGCGCGAATAGTAAAGGAATGCTGCCAGCCTAGAAAACCGCACTATTCGCAAAAGATTGGCACCGGTGTAACAAGTGTGAAGAAGGTGCAAAGCTTCAAGTGACGTGCTTGGCTGAACAATTCAAATGGAATGTACCTATCCTCCAGGACTTCTATGTACAGGACTACTTGTTTAGGCAAAATGTTCCCGTTTTTTCCCGCAGAAGTAAAGGACGTGGACGTGTTGTCATTAAAAAAATAGGCAGGGCACGTCAGGGATGAAGGAGCACATGCGGTCGGAATTTTACGCTCCATAAAGAAAATTGCATTTTTATTCCATACCTGTAGCTTTCTTCCTTCAAGAAAGTTGTTGTGCAAGAAGGAAATTATTCAGAAGGATACATTTTATAAATTGGTCATTGTGATTGAAAAGTTATCAGGTTTATCAGGAAATTATGATTAAAGATTTGTGTAATTATCAAACAGAATAATCTACAATTTTGGAAAATATCAGATATCTCTGAAATTGAATTTTTTACAGAAGAGGTTTACTTAGAATTAATGCAATTATAACGTTATTTTTTATATATTTTTCTAAAAGTGGTTTTAAGAAAGATATCAAATTCTGTTTTTATTTATGAGTTAATTTGAAAATTATTAATTTGAATCTGTGATGAAAAAGTGACAGAAAAGTATGTTTATCAGAGAGAGATAGATTTTTGGAAAATTATTATTGAATCAGATTTGTGTATTTATTAATCAGAAATGTAGAACTTTTCAGAATATCAGATCTTTTAAATTGGGTATTTAAAAAAAGTTTTATTTAATTTTCTTCTTAGAATGTTTATCAGTTATCAAATCCTGTTGTTTGCAATTAATTTATGAGTTGATTGTAATTTAAATTAATTAATTTCGGGAAATATTAATTTGAAGTTATGATATAAAAACAGGATTTTCACGAAATTAAGATTTTTGAAAATTATGGTTAAATGGGATTTGTTAATTTATCAACCATAATAATCTATAACTATTAGAGATATTAGATATCTTTGAAATTGGATTTTTAAAGAAAATTTACGAAAAATAAGCAACATTGCTTGCATTTTTCAAAAACCTTAAATCAAGGTCAATAACTTTTTCTTTGAGTTTGAAAGTTTCAGAGTAATTATTAGATATCAAATTCTCTTTTTGCACCTTATTTATGAGTTGCAATTTACCTTAATTAATATAAAAAATATTAATGAAGTTTGTCATTAATTCGAATTTCTGGAGTACACAGAATCCAAACTTAAGTTAAAGTTTAAACAAAATATTTGCAAATTTCTTAATGTATTCAATTTTCTCTTAGAAGAAAAAACATTCAAACATTCATTTCGTTAATTTCAACATTCAACAAGTTATCATCAAAATTTTAATTGAACAAATCCGTTCAACAATACCAAAATATAAATCATTACACATTTTACATGATATCGGTATACAGCAATGAAATTTGCAACAAATGATAGTTTTTGAATGAAACATGTGTGAAACGTGTCCGATTGCACGATTTTCGTCCTGCAGACCACAATCAATGATAAATATCATAAATATAAGCGGACAATACGCGTTAAACCGCAGTAAAAGCGCTTGAGGGCACTCCAACCTGGGATGAAATTTAATGTCCAACCACCACCCCCCGAAAACCCGTTTTCCCATGTTGGTTGTACCACATTGCATCGTTAGCAATTCCCTGTTTATTACCATTTATTATCGAAAGGTCGCATCGTATCGCGTCCTGTGTGTGTCCTGGGTTTTGTCCCATCTTGGGACGACCCAGATCTCAAACACGTAGAAAACAATATCACGTAGTGGACGATGGGTTGCTTTTTGCATTTTCATTTGGAGATCCTTATCGAAGGGTTGCGCCCCATTTTGGTCTCTGCAATCGAAGAGTTCGCAGTTTAATGCAAAGTGGATGGGTTATTGTTGTTATTAATGAGCGATGGTACCATGTTGATAATTATTAGTGTTGTTGATAACGGGAAAACTGACAAATGTAGGATACAACGAAGGAGAATATATAATAAAATTATTATTGTTAGGAAACTAATAATGGTTAGAAAAAAATCAAAAAGTAAAATATAATGGAGAAAATTCAAATGTAGAAGCATTAAATTTAATAGTTCGGACAAAACAATAAATAAATTGGGTATCAGACAATTGAATTATTGGATAATTTATGAATAATCGAATTTGATAGTGGATTACAAGCGATAGCAATAAACTAGAGTGGGCATGCATCAAACCATGGATGATCGAGTTGGGTTTAATTAATTTAAAATTGTTTCATAGACAACATGCCAATTTTCATTTTTGTGCATTGTACAATTGTTTATCAGGAAGTGACAATTTCCGGATGGTTTTATTTCAAATTAAATTAGTTCCAGTTGTATTTAATATTCTTCCGGGTTTGAATCTCAAAATTAAAAAAATAATAATAATATTTTGAAGTAGAACATTTTTAAAATTAGGAATGAAATTTTAATTTTAATAATTTGAATTGAATGTTATTCACTAGCAAAATAATTCAAATTATTTATTCTAGAGAATTGTAATATCAGTAGAAAGAATATGAACGTAATTATGATTCCGAGGAAATTTTGTTTTTACGATAACAATTTTTAAATTACTTTGCAAAATTTAGCAACTCTTCTTCAGTTGCAAAAAACTCTTATTACACGTTTCCAAAATACAACTAAAACTTACGAAATTGTCACTAAAAACGTGATATCAATATCCACATTTTTCAAACCGGAAAATGTACTTTCATAGAAAAACTTGTTGAATTTTAAATAAGTTTATAATGGCATTTTTCTTTACCTTTCATCGACAAATATTTCCGAAAGATTACCCCCAACATTTAGATTTCTTATGCAAACATCCCGAAAAGAGACTTATAAATATGAATCTCTCCATCATCGAGCATCACCGATTGAAAATGAAAATGCATTTTGGCAGCAGCGAAGCTTTTCGCAAAGTTGGGGGCGCTGTTTGAAGTCGCATCTCGTCAAAGTCGAGTTTGTTTAGTTTGGCATTTAGTTGAATAGAGTTGGGAATTGAATGACAGCCGAACGGGAAAATAAGGAAAACTTGTGCATCTACTGCACCAAAAGCTCAACGCGCTTTTCGGCAAATTTCAACAAAGAGACGATGCGCACGACTACATCGAAAATTCGCGCATTTATATCTCGACGTGTGTGTGAATCTATCTATTCATAGATGGGTACTTACTTTTCCCAATTGAACGATATTCGCGTGGAACGCGCGGAATGCGGGGGCGGCAAACGATTAATCTAATAGAAAATGGCGCGACGCTTGATTAACTTTAACGGCGCACTTAAAACGTGCTTCCTTATCCTTCAGCGCTGCTTGAGTTTGATAGCAATGAATTCAGTCTGCATTCTTGGCATTCAAGTTTATCCACCTTGAAACATTAGTATTCAAAAAATTTCAATTTTT
>JARJDZ010009363.1:0-30358 GCA_030264555.1 Aleochara sp. GC000083 | reverse complement strand
TTCGATTTGGTACGTGCAAGGACAGAAAATTCATATGTTCTGTCTAGCTTTCTCTCGACAAAAATTTTATAGGGAAAAATAGCCGAACACGCAATATAGGAGTATTATATATATGGTATTTATGAATAAGGTCGAGTGTAATGTCCAAAATATATGTTTATATATATCTACGACGCGAACGAAGGCGGCACGGAATTGTGGGAAATACCGCTACGGTAAATAACCGATGAAATGTACCAAACCGCCGAGTATTCGGCGAAAAAAAAACCGGGGAAATCCCTTATCAAACGGAGAACGTTCTGGAGCGGCCGCTAACGTAAATTCTAATTACGGCGCGCGCAAATGCACAATACGGAGTTTATAATTAAAAAAATTCATTTGTCGTTGGGGGCCGCGGCCGGAACGCGCCCTTTGTGCGCGTCCACTTCGCATTTAATTTTTATTAAGAATTCTTTTCATGTCGCGCGATGTGCATTTCATATAGCGCACGCATTTTGCATCGTTGAGAATGTTGTTTGTGCAGCGAGGGGCGGCGTTTAGTGGACACGTTTCGAGGACACTAAACGAAATGAGCACGGACCACATTGCTCTATTACGACGGGCATATATTAAATATAACTTTGATGCGAAGATTGTATACATATTTGTGGCTTGCCCGGCTCCTGTCAACAAGCAATATTTGCTGTGATATTGGACATGCAAGATGCAAGATATTCCACGTATTTGATATAATTAATCGGAGATTGTCATGAAACATAAAATTATATTTGCAAAATTCGATTTGCAAGGTTTGTTCATAAAATGTCAAATTAATTTCAAAAAATCTCAATTCCATTTCTTAAAATCTCAAGGAAAAAAATATCATTTATTTTATATTTCTTGATCGTTGATTTGTTTATTTCTTCCAAGTTTTCATTTCCCACATCTTCATTAAGGAGACATTTATATGATTCGTGTACTATAATATGAATTTACCCTGAAGCGAAATTTTTAGGAAAATAATTGCAAAAGTTTCAAAAGTAGTAGATATTAGAACATTTCTTATTTCACAAGCAATCCTGAAAATTCGAACACACATGATCTTCTTCTATCCTTGATTTTTGATCAAAAATGAAATACCACTATTTTTCTGACAATAACGTCAAATTCCGTCAGCCACCAAAAATTGACAGCGGCGGCTTTTTTCCGTCAAACTAAATCATCGGTCATAGCAATCACCTGTCAATAATCTATCTTGTAATTTTTCCACAATAAATATCCTTTGCCATTCAGGCCTCAGGGCAGCATCGACCCCAAACAATCTATTATATTATTAGTTCGACAGCAAAAAAGCAACTTTCCAGCCGGCAAATGATGTCCGCTAGAAGAAAATCGGAAAATCGGATACTTTCCATAAATTTTCCATCAGTGATTTTCTAATTATAGTCGCGCGCATAAAAACGTTGAAATTAATATCATTTTATTACGCGGCTGTTATACAACATTACGAGTGAATTATTAATGTTAATAAAATATATACCGACGGTGCATAATTAAACTTTTTATGCGCGCCGTGTTTATTTAGTTAGCGGCTAGTGGCTGGTGGCATCATTTTTCATTTAATTAAAATTCAACTATATGCCGCCCCCGCACCCACCGCCCTCACTGCCGCCGCGCGCAAAAATCCCGGCGCCCGCCGCCGCCGCCAAGTTACGCGTATGATGAAATAAAGAGATGCACGTACGGAATGTTGACGCAATGTCAATTTAATTATCGTTCGGCCACGAGCATGCGACAAAGGCGCGCGCCCACCGCCCCCAACCCTCTCGGCCGGCGGCAAACTTGTCGCACGTTAATTATTTAGTTATAATTACATTCGAATGGGGTTACTTTTCGACGGCGCGGCGACCCAGGTTCCACAATGAACTACAACTTTGTGGAAATGCAAATGATACTGATGGCTCAAATCACTGTCCGCGGTCCCAAAAGTCCTAGATGATTTCGTATCGTTGTTCTTAAAGCTTTGATGATGTTTTCATTGCTGTTTTAATTGCTGGTCGTCTTTTTGGGACCGGTGCCCAAAATGTTGCCGATTTTCGCGAATGGGGTGTGATGGTTCAATCACATGGTATAACTAGATAAAAAGGAGCGTAAATTTTAATTTATAAAGGCAACCAAAACGGGACATTTGATAGAAATCAAAGCTTTGTCGATCTAGTAATCTATCGAATGCAATTGTTTAAATTGATAAATTTTAGAGCTTTGTACTTGAAAAACCACAAATAGTGGTAATTGGACACGGAACGTTTCAAATATTGAATAATCTGAACCAGTGTTTGTTGAATTTGTAGAGGATTTCCAGAAGTAGTCATTATCGACGATTTCTCTATGCTTGAAACAAAAATACAATCAAATAAACCTAAACCAGGAGTTATCCTGAATTTTTTTTTTGGGTTGGTGATTAAATACTTCAATTAACTTCCTCAATTTTAGAAATAACAAAGAGTGCCAGCATAGTTCCCAAGAAAACTTTTTTACATGTTTGGGTTAATTATTATTTCATATCAATAAATTGACCAGAAATTTGTCAGAAATTTACCATCAAGTAAGAATTTTTTTTTTTAAATAAATTTTGAGGAAATTATTTATTTTCCTCCTGGTTCCATTTTCTGAATTTATTCTACCATAGTTGTTATGCAATTATTACAATGATATTACAATATTTATACCTATTTTAACAAATCGTTATCAAGGAATATTTTTGTCAATTATTATCCTTATCAAGTAGTAAATTACACGTATTTTGTAAGGGATAGTTCAAAGATAAGCAAAAATTTGAAATATAATTCATATAAATAATTTAATAACTATTATTGGGTCAGGATGAAATTTTCAAATCATCTCCACTTAAGAAAAAAAGATGGGAGAGTTTACAAAGTTTATAATTTATAGATGAATACATTATAAATGAAAATAATAAATATCCGATGAAAGCGGAAGTTGGACATAGTATAATAAAGCAATAGAATTGCTCGATTTTGAAGCAAACTGAAGAAGACTAAGAAAATACCGAAATCTCATTAAAACCTAATAAAAGGGAATAGATTCATCATTATTGTTATCATTATGAGAAGATTACGCGCGAATAACGGGAGACAATGGGGCATTAAAAGTATTATTGCGCCGGTGCTTAATGCCAATGTGGGCCACCCCCCGACCGAATCCAGGTATAACGCATCCCTCGCCCATCTTTCTCGCACCATATGTGCCGCTGGCCGGCGCGCCAAATCCCACCCCCAATCCCGATCGTTCGGGCCGGCGGCGGCGGCGGCGTTTCATTGCGGTGGCGGCAGGCCCGCGCGTTTGCCGGCCTCGGTTACGGTTTCGGTAACTGGTAACGATTCCAGTTTCTGTTGCGGTTTAGATTCCTCGTTTGGGTTTCTCGGTCGCTGGTAAACCCGGCCCCGGCTTTACGCGTAAGTAGCCTAATGCCCCGCATATCAACGATGGAGCACCGAAATCAAAAACCGGCGAGGTGGCCGGCGTCGGGGGCGGCTGCGGCGTTGTCATCTCGAGGAGCGCTCCCCCGCCCGAAAAAAGCCGCCCACGCCATAAATTGCCATCGCAATTCAACGCGCACGCGGGCGTTTAATGCGTGCCGACGATCATAATCGCATAATCCAGTCGGAAAATAACGCTGATTTAATTTAATTTAATAAACGCGCCGGCCGGAGAATCTGGGGGGCGGCGAGCGAAAGTCAGTTTGCGGATACGTGCGAAACGCGTCCATTCGGCCCCCCCCCGGACAGGTACGTGGACGGTCGCGGAAACAAACCGGAAATGGGGAATCCGACGATGACGACGGCGGTGGTGGAGGCGGCGCGCATCGCTTGCATTCGCCGCCCTCGTGTGTGCACTTTTAATTTACCGGTCGTTTATATTCATCGCGCCCGCTCCGCGAGTGGATGTGGATATGAAGAGTCGGCCGCGTGCGGACTGACTCGCCGCCTCCGGGTGACTCTCTAAGCCTGTAGCTTTGGAGGCGGCGGTTGGCGTGGCGGCGGCGGCGGCATCGTGCACTCGAGCTCGTGCTTTTTTGCATCGCTGCCTTTATCAGCGCGGAGGTAACATTCTTGTTAAATAGTTACAAGGTGCAATTGCCGCCCCCCAGAGCGGATATTTATGACGCACGCCGCATGCCACTTGCCACGATTACGTCGCGAATAAAAACGAGCGCACTTCATAATTGCATGCCATAATCTTGCAAGTTCAGTGTGTTGGGCCGCCGCCCGCGAATTTTATCGCAGATTCAATCATTAGCATATTCGCGATTTGATGCGTCGTAATGCATATCGCATTTGGCGACTGGTCGCGCATCGATTTCCGCATTAAGATTGTCCAAACAGATGATTGCGCATCTCATCGAAACGCGCAAAAATAATGAACAATAATCTCGCCGGCTTTTTTGCAACAATCATGCGTTGATGTTTAATGCATGAGCGTAATCCCCGGATTTTGCGTACCGGAAATAAGTATTTATTGTTTCAGTATGGCTTGGCTCGTGTGCGCAACCCACGCCATTATCATGGAAATGGGCCGGAAATAAGCGCTTTTTATTGTCGGATTATTATTTAAGTAGCAATTTAAAACATTTATACACAATTAAATTTTTCAAATACCGGGGAATTATATGATGCATGATCCTTGATGGGTTTGACATTTGGGATACCACCGATTCAATTCGGGAGAATTCGCAAAATAGTCCTGAAAACTCCAATAACTTTTAGAAAGTTATGCATTCCAGTGGTAATTTTGTCAGGAAAATTTTAAAATCTTTCAACAACATTTTCAAAATGAGGAGATGTACTTTTTGATCACATGCTAATTCTTCAAAATTTTGCAAGAAAATTTCGTATTATGTATACGATGGAAAATTTATATCAAATGGTATTTCAATTGTGGTTTTAATCGTGCAAATTTGCGGAGTCCACTCAAATTTATCAAAATTATATTTTATGCATTATTCCTGGAAAATTTTCAATTGAAACCACATTTTCAGTCGCAGTTTTATTAAATTGCAATATTTTGTATTTGTAATAATTACATTCAATTTTGCCTGCAGCGCAATACATATTTTCCAAGAATTGACATTTATTATGATGTAAACAGTCTGTAAACAACATCTATTATTATATAGTTAATTAATTTCCCTTTCTTTAAAAATACAACAAGGCAATTTCCAGTTAACAAATTTGAATAGAAATCAAATTTTCAATTAATACTTTCTGCATGGAAATTTTCGAAGCGGATGAAAAATTGCACTTTCCAACATGTAGATTTTACTGAACCACGAAAATGTTGCTAAAATTTAGAATTTCTGACCATCTGAAGAATAATGCCATCCCAAATGTCATGAATTTAATTTGCCCAAAACTTTAAAGACCGTTAGGCTTCTCAAAAAAAGTCCAAACAAATAAGATTGAAGATGAACTTAAATGGTTCCAAATACGAACATAACGTTTTCCCAAGCATGGAACCTTGACACATGAAACTCCAGGCGTTAGCCTCGTGCTTCCGTGCAGAAGTGCGCCTAAGGCCCCAAGGAAAAAGTCAATTTCAATTGCGTTACGTTCCATTTCCGCGTTTCCGTTCGTTGCGCTCGTGGCCAATTGAAAAGTTTTCCGCGAATTCATGCAACGACCTGATTTGAAAACTGACGTGGAAATGTTTGGTTTCTATCCAGTTTGCACATGCGACAACATCTCGTCCATGCTTTTTCCATGAAACAATCCCCAATTAAGGAGGGCTAATTGTAAGTCATAACAACGTCTTTTTTTTGAATATGTACATTTTTTAATATTCGAAATTCATTACTTTCGTTGCGAACGCACTGACAAATTAGGCTGATCAAAGCAGCAAATCATCATCAGAGTGGACAAGGCCAAAAAGGCAAAAGGTCCTCATCAGCAGGTGCAATGCGCGGGTAATTAAATTAAATCAGAAAAACATGAGCGGACGCGTCAGAAAGGGAGAACAATTCAATTACGTTCGCAAGCATGCGTGATGAAATGAGTTGGCCCATTAACCGGAAGTGGTACTCGACATAGTTTTCCATCACAAATTGACACCTCGGCAGAAAAATCGAAAAATTCCTGCATTTCTTGATGCAGTTTCTCCGGGCTGTGCAAAAAAAGGGGTCAACAAAAAATTGGATGGGGGCTGTTCGGTGGCGGCGAACTCCCAGGGCTGAAATAACCGCCATAGAACGGGAGCACTCAATTATTGCCGCTGGCGAATTGCGTACTCAGCGATAACATTATATTTTTGAAATTGTTTTTTGAAATAACTTCCCCGCCGGTCCCGAATATCAGGTTGCATAAAGCGATCGTTCCGATGTTGCTAAAATATTAAATGGAATATGTAATGCATACGGATGGGCGGCCGACTGTCGAATGCCCTACTCGCTTGTGGGGGGCCTGGGGGGCGGCATACGGCGTGTTTTCGGGTTAGTGCGGGCGGGCATCCTTTTATTTAAATGCGCGCAAAATCATTTAATATGAGCACATTATGTTATGAACGCGAAATTCCATTAGAGAGCTGCGTCTGCAAACATTCTACTCGGGGGCGGCGCTCGTCGTCGTGCGTGGGTGCGTGCATGCATGCATATGTGTGCATGGACGAAATAATTGTAATTGGTCCACCGCACGCCGCCAACCATCGTTATGCAAACGGCGGGCAACCGACGATTCGGGCCCGATGTTATTTTGATTTATTTCCGTTCTAATAATATCAATAGATGCGCTAATATCAATAGCGACAGCAATTACTCACTAAACTCCATAAATTTTGCATTCGTTCCGGCTGGCAGCGCGCGTGCACATGTTTGCAAATCGAAACATTTCCAACTAATGCTGAAATTATTCAATTTAGAAATATCGACGAGCGCGTACACGGCGGGCGCAAACAAATCGAGCATGCTCTAATTGCAAACATGCGCGCATATATTGCCGGCGCTCGCCGATGTTAATACGTCTGCAATCAAAATTAGCAATTTTAAATTAATCATCATCAAAGTGACAACGCGCCAATTTCGCGTATCTTTCCCATCCGCAATTTATGTGCGCCGCCCCACGCCACTCGAGGATATTTTTAATGGCCATTCAAATTCGGACACGTAAACACCTCGCCCGCGCCCGGTGTGCTCGCGGTAATAAATGACGTGACAAAATGCAAATAAATCAAAACAATCAAGGAGAAATATGCGCGCCGATATATTAGGCGGTGGCGGTGGCGGTGGCGGCGGCGGGGGGCGGCAACATTCCCGATTGCCGGCCGCGTCAATAGTATACATCAGAGAGAAATAAATATCAATCTGACCTTTATAAATCAGCCGAGTCGAATTTCACCGCATTGCCTCACTACTTGGCCATTAGATTAATTGCCCTCGTGCTTCATCCCCGTGCGCGCGCTAATAAACGTCATTATGCTAATGAATGTCATTGGGGCAGCGATGTTAATTAAACAACCGCAAAAAGTTATAATAATATCATTCATGTTGAATGTCGCGTTGCGCTCGCTCGCCGGAGCTGGTGTTGCCAAATCCCATGGTTGCAAATCTGCTCAAATTTAATTTGTTGCCAAAAAAAGAAATGCAGAGTCAGAATTTGATTAAATATTGTCAGTTATTAAGGTTATGGTATGGTATCCTTTTTGAAGGTCCTTCTTGTATAATGCTAGGGGTACTAGAAAGGATACAAGTATTTATATCAGCCTAGAATGATTTGGTGACCCATTTTCTGAAACCCTTTTTGGTCTAGAGTTCTAGACTCTAGGCTCTAAAGCAAACCACATGTAGAAGGTAATGATTCAGAATAAAAGATAGAATTTTATATTGATATATCTTCCTGCTATGTTTCAGTTGATGATAGAAAAAAATGAGGACAATCTAGCAAAAAAGGACCTATAGGATTCAATGGAGTAGGTATACAAACTTCTCTTTAATATCCCTCCGATCCTGGTTGGTTTGAACCCTGACCAAAAGTATCCTAAGACTAGAAGGATAATGCAGCTTGTAAGCGACCTTAATCAGATATCATGTATATCAATTTGAAGATAAGTGATAAAATTGCAGTTTCTCACAGTTGAATGCAAAGCTGCAATGAAATCAAAAAAAAAAGAAAACATGCTCGTTATCAGATTGAATAATAAGATACAAGTGGTGAAAATGTGCAGCAATGAAAGAGTGCGCATTCATCGTGCATACGGCGCTATCATTGCCCCGTCGTTCACTCATTAATATGTATTAAAGAAGCGAAGAAAAGAAGCGCGCACTCGTTGGTCGCGCGTTAGGGGGCGGCGTGCGTACGCTGCAAGTAATAAAAGGCAAATTATATTATGACGCTTATTACGCGCGCCAGCTACAAGCGTAACACTCATAGCACTCATAACGTGAATGACGATGGGGCGGCAGCAGTCCCGGTGGCAGTAGTGGCGGCGGCGGCGGCGGCGACGTGTGAAGGAGAAAGGCCGAGGCAACACCGGAAGGGAAGCTGGGCACATATTATTACAGCCATGAAAGCCAGTATAAATATAGGAGCGCGCACACAGCAAGTAAAATCAAAAGGAAATGGGCATACAAAAGTTGCTCGCTTCGTGCGCCCTTAAACGCCGCTGCCGCCGCCGCCGCCTCCGACCACCGCCTGCCAATCCATACGTGCACGAGCCGAAGGTAGCCCTGCAAGCTAGCGGAAAGCACGGAAAATACAAAGCGTCCGCCGCCGCCGCCGCCGCCGACGGAAAAAGCAAGCAAGCAGAAAATATATGTATGTATACATTGCGCACGTATGTGCGGCCGCATCGGGGGGCGGCGGTTACATTTGATCGCGGCGTGCGCGCAAGCGAGATGGGCAGGAAATTATCATGCGTTTCGGAAAAATTTCCACAAAAACATATCACGTTTGGCCTCAAGCTGAAGCGCATATTGGAAAGAGCGATACGCAAGCTGCGGCTGGCACGCCGCCGCCACCCCCAGCTGCAATTCGGGCGAATTTCGTTGCGCGCAAAAACGAACGCTTGTTACGTCTTGTTTTATTGTTATTGCGACCCTTTATGCGCCGCGTTACGTTACGGTTATGATTATGCGCCTCCGGACGGCGGCGTACGGCCAGAATGCGCTCGAGGGGCGGCGGATGGAATCAGCCCGGCGGCGGCACGCTGCATCCCACCATCAAAACTACGCGTTGCAAAGCCGTATTGCCTAGACGACAGAAAATGCGATAGTCGAGTTGATACAACAATTCGCCGCCCCCCAGTGTTGCCGCCTGCAGGTGCGGGCCGCGATTCGGCGTTGCAGGCATCGCGAATGACGGAGGGACAAAGGAACATGCGTTGGAGCGGAGGCAGATGAGCAGCAGGCACTCGACTTCGGTGTCTTCAGCCGCCGCCGCTGCCGCCGCCCGGCCAAGCGGAGAAGTGGCGGCGCGCTCTAACAAACACGCTGCAGCGATGTACTCGATGGGCCCCTTGTTGACGAGCGCCGGCGTGCAATAAAATACTCGGCCGCCTCGCGCGCAAGCTGCCTCCACGAAGATGCAGAACTCGCCGCCCCCGAGCGCGCGCTCGCATGACGCGAAGAATGAAACACTTGCAAATTTCAGGATGAAGAGGCAAATCATTTTCATTTAACCGGCTCGGCGCGCCGAGTGCCAGCAACTGCTCGTGGGAACTGTGCGAAGTACGCACTCGTATGAAGGAGATGCGCAGGCGGTGGCGGCGGCGGCGACGTTGCGGAGCGGCGAGCAACTTGCTCGAAATGAACGAGGCGAAAACTCGTCGTCGCATTGTGCCGACGTTTCAAGTGTTTACTATTATTATCTATTATCTGCGCGTGCACGTCAAGTTTGCAATTTTCAAATAGTTTCCGCGCGCTTAAATGATGAAACCGCCGCCACCGCCGCCGCCTCGTTTCGTCGGCGTTTTGACGCTGGGATTCGACGGTTCACTTATCCGATGATTTTAATTACGATTTCTTTGTGCGCGACGCGATGCTGAATATGCGAGTGCAAATTGCATTTCTCCAAGCGGCGACGCGCTGGGGGGCGGCGGGAGCGGCTGCGGGTGAAACGGCCAGATATGGTGGAAAATGGATGAAGTTGCATTCGGATCGGAATTGTATCGAGTTTCCCAATCGCAATCCGCGTCCGTGCGGAGTGCGTTTGGCAACAATCTCGGTGGCGGCGGTAGCAGCAGCGGTGGCGGTGGTAGTGTCGGCGCGACACAACATTGCCGCTGACAAGTTTATTGTAACGAACACGGATGATATGTGTTTCGGTAACGAAGGCGTCGGCGGCGCGTCGTTGCACCCGGCCGTGGGGGCGGCGCGCTTGACGGCTGCTGGTGTAACGATTGTGTGTTGTTGGTTTTCATGGATGTTTTGTAGTATGAACACGTGCGCCGTTGGGGTTAAACCGATTTACCGTGAGGCCCGGATATTAAGCGTTCGCTGGCGCGCTCTCAGCCGCCCCCCGCGCGCCCTTCCTCTCGCCGCCGCCGCCTGCCTATGACGACGACACCCATCCACCTGCCTATTTAGCCGCCCCGCCGCCCACGACTCTTCGTCATCGTCGCGCGTTTGTTTGCCCGCTCGTTTTCTTGCCCGCCGCCCTCGCTCCAGCCGCGGCGATCATCCGCAGCATGCTGGGGGCGGCAAGCGAGCCCCCCGAAGTCCGATACGCCGCGCTATGACGCCGCCACGCCGACATCGGATGCCGGTCGTCGATGTAATATAACCGCAATGAGGACAATGCCTGTTGGATGTATAATGCGCACGGCCGCCCCCATGAACGTCACCACTCGCTCTGTGTGTGTGTGTGTGTGCGGGTGAATGCAGCCGTCAAGGAAGCGGCGAAGACGTTGACGAACAGCCGAATCGTACAAGGAGTTACGAGGGGGCGGCATACGGATTTTCCGCCGCGTCCCAGAAAATAGCGCCATATCCTGTGACTCCCGATTTTTTTTTTCGTCGTCGTCGTGACCGCCCCATGAATGGCACGTAGCATAAATGATGCTCTCGGCTCGTGTCAACAAAGAACAAAAAATTGCGAACGCCAAGGATTAGATTGTAGCAAATGGCAGAAGAAAGTGCCTCGCAACGGGAGCGGGGGCGGCTGGATGGGTTCCGATTCTGATGGTGGGGGGTGGTGGTGGTGGCCCGTTGGGGGGCCGCACGCCCCATGCATACGCGATTAGTATAAAGGGTTTAGACTGCTTTCAACGGAAGCAAACACGCAAATCCGCGCAAATAATTCGCAGAGGATGATAAAAGACGAACAATCACATATCAGCACTAATCATCATGGCGGGCGCACCGAGGGGAGTCGAGTGGTCCTTGGCACTAAATAGCGCGCCGTGCCTAATATCACCGACCTCCCCGCCCCCGGCAAATAAACCCACCCCGCCGCCTCCATCGCCGCCGCCGTGCGCCGAAATCCAGTCGATCGCGAAGAGAAAATGAAACGCATTCCAATAAAGGCAGCTAATAACAATGTGCCGCTTATTGTTCACGATCGACGGGATACAATTAAAGCCCGTCATCGGCATCGCGCCAGGAGACGCATGATGAAAGCCCGCCGATGAGACGGAAGCGCGGGGGTGGCGACGGCGGCGCTGAGGGCGAATGCCCAAAGTGCCTTGGATGTTTTCGATGAATTTTCAATGAATTCCGCGAACGCAGTGGAGCGCGCCGCCGGCCGCCTTCATTCGCAATCTTTCAGTCTCGGCCCCGGTGCCGCCGCCGCCGCCGCCTCCACCGCCTCCGCCGCCGCCCCCATCGTCGTCGCGTCCCAACTATGCCCGCTCGGCTGCCGGCAGGCAGTGCATGAAAGTGGAGGAACTAAATATCGTAAAGAAGCGCGCCGCGCATCGCGCCGTAATGGCTCTTTGTCGGGAGGCGGCGGCGTGTGACGCTGAATAAAATCACGGGATCACCAGCGAAATATGTATATCGGCGTGATGCCCGGGCGCGCACGGCCGTATCTCGCGCGCATTATTTCGAGGTGCGCGCCCACTTGTTTGTTTTTCTTCGCCGATTATGCCTGTTTCGCTGTCCCGACGAGAACCCACCCGCCGCCGCCCCCAACTCGCGAGCTTAATGGAAGCGGCGAAATCAACCCCATTCTTTTTTTCAATTCCTATTAATTTCGACCCTCGCACCTTGCCCGAACCCGTTCGTTCGTCCCGATGCTCCCCCCTCGCATTCCGCGAGTCGAATTTTACTTCACTTACTATTCCCTGGGTTTCCCCCATTTTCATCCCGTTCTTCGCATCTCCACCGCTCCCGAGCTGTGATTACTTCGGAATACTTCGTTTGTGCGCTTAGTGGACTCTTTTTGCCTCCCCTCGTACCCTCCCCCGAGTTCCTTCTGCTGGCCGCCCCACGGAGAACACTTCCGCATCCCTGGGTGTACCCATTCACTTAATGTATACACGCTGATGATTTGCCGCCGCCCGCCCCAACGCACCAAGCTTTGACTCAGCTCGCTGTCTCCCGGTTTGGTTTCTTCGCCTAGTTTCGCCGCGACGCGTCGAGAAGGAAATCTTGAAAAGCCCGCATTGCGCGCCGCCACCACCGCCGCCGCCATCGTTTGCCGCGGCGCGTTGTTTGTAAGACAACATATGGAGGCGGCTTTCATCGCGCGCCCATGCACGCACGCACCGACCGAATCGTTAACAAGGAACGAATCAAGAGTGAAGATGAAGAAAATCAGTCCCTGATGAAAGCCGCCTCCACAGCCGCGCTGCCGCCCCAATCCCCATCCCAACCGCCCTTGGCAGTCACCGCCTCAACGAGAGTGCGCTTCAAGTGCGTACACACGCATATATCTAGTTTCAATCTGTCTCAATTTGTTTGCTTGCGCATTTCGTTGAGCGCGCCACAGCTGCTTGGCATTCACGACGATCCGACCAAACAGCACCACGATAATAACGCGCGCGCCTAACGAAGTTAAATTACTAGTAATTGGGGGCGGATTTGCGCGCGACATGCGGGCGAAAAAAGAGGCGGCGAAGGAGATCGAAAACGCCTCGGAAAGAATATTAAACGGGGGGAGTGCGGGGGCGTCACTTTTAATTCCCGTCGGCCGATGCTCCAAACCCCCAAATTGCCGCTGATGATTTCATTATTTATGCGTTTCGTTTAGTCCCGAGCGCATGTTTTTCGCATCTCGATACAAACTTTCCATTTAACAGCAATTCGGCGAAGATAAACTGGCGGATGCTTCATTAGTACTAAATAATCCCGGATTTCCTCCAACGTTCATCTATTAAACCGCCCTTTCAACGCCGGCAAGCATTCGCTGGTCTCTTGCCTTTCTTAGCTCAAATCTCTATTCAATTATTGACGAATTAATAAACCAGTGATAACAAACGTCAAGTCAGTTTGAGCCAATTAATTATTCAAATAGCTGCGCTGATTATCTTTTCTGATTAATCACATTACATCAAACTTGCTCAATAGTGCCCCAATATGCTTTACATGGGTGTTAATGACAATTAATTCGATGATAATGATATAATTGATAAAAATACGAGGTACATATTCGAATGTTATCAAATTAAGACACTAATGGTGGTCCAATATTTCAGAACCATCATAATCTCAACGGTTTTTGTCCCATTTCCCATCTTCTGTCAAAATTTATATACGAATCGAGGTGTTAAATTGCAAATTTATGAACAAAAGGACCTGAAAATTTTGCTTGTCGAGAGATATATTGAAATGAAGGCAAAAAATCTATGATTTTATGTTTTTGTTCTAAACGACAACAAAGAACACCGAAGATTCTTAATGAAGAAGATGAATAGTTTATTATATAATGCATTATTAAATACGACACGCAAAACTTGAGTGTTTTGTTACATTTCAAAATAAGGTCTAGACGGCCAGACCGAAATTATTTATTAGACATCTTTCAATCAGTTATTTATCGACAAAAAATCGCTTTGTTAATATCGTAAATAAGTGTCAGGGAAAATTGTTTCAATGGAGTAAATTTTATAAATACAAAACCTGGACAAAAAATTGTAGCTTTTTTATATAGCCAAGATATTTAATAATTGCGAAAAAAAATGTAGGTAATGATTTTTATCAACAATTAAATATTCAGGAAGATTGATAATTCAACAGAAAGAATAATAATTAACAATTCGGCAAACCGGAAATAATAATTATTTAATAATATTTTCTTGCAAAGATCAACAGAAATACTAATTTGAATAACAACTAAATGAATTCCTTAGTTATCTTTGCAAACATCATTACTGCCCCAGACACATTCACCTAAACATTATGCTTAATTCAAGGAAGATAATTGGAAAAGTCCCCGAAGATTCCAACTCCTGGAAGGTCTCCACAAAAATTTTCCTCGATTTGTTTTTCAGTCTAATTATTACATGAAATTTCATAATTTTTTGATTGTCTGCGAAAATTTGATTAAATATTAATGACCATCGACCATAATATGCATTTTAATTAAACATTAATTGGTGCTGTTTAAATGAGGAATTCGCAATTGCCACTAAAAATTCTAAATACCAAACCGACAAATTAATTTCCCTCTAATTATATTCACGTGGTCGAGTCACCACGGGCTGAGAGAAATTATGTAAACCAGATGCAAGTTTATGGGAATGACGAATTATTTATTTGATGAACAAATTGAAGTGCAAATCACGAATGCATGAAACTGCCAGTGGTGCACCGAAAAAACAAAAAGGTGAATAATTAGCTCGCATAGTAAAAATGAAAATGATACAGATGCATTAAATTGTAATCATTTTTGCCGAATGAAAATTTCCTGCAAACTGACGCATTGCACAAATTAGCGTCGTTAATTGACTCTCGTCGTGAGGCAGACGGAAAGTTATAACGAGCCGGGTGCTAATTAAAAGTGCAGAAAAGACTGCATTGAAAACTATCAAGGGAAATGTAATCACGCCGAACCGTTCGGCACACGTTGGCGAAACCGCGACCGCCGCCCCCGCAACCAATGTGCTTGCCAGTCCCAATGATGGGAGCGATTTGTGGCGGCAACCGCAGTTCGAGTCACAAACAGGCCACAATAAAGTCTGACCTTTAATCATCCGTCCAATGTAGTTCGGGTTCAAAATTATAGCTTAAGTCGAAATGATATTCGTTGTTTTATACTTTCATTTGGATTCAATTGTTATGTTCCAATGTCAGAAAATCCGGAAAAATTTGGTACATTTTGCTTGATTTGGTCTTCCGAACAAAAGTTCTGTTCCCATATTTGAACAACTATTGTACAACTATTAATAAATAAATTGACTATTTACTGAATAAACTGCAGTTTATTTGGCTGAAAATCTGCAAATATCACACAACAAATAATTAGCCACAAATAATTGGATTATAAGAAAATTAGCTAATTCGTTTAATAATGATAATGAACCGGATAACGGATTTGTAACTGAATATACAAGCAATATCATCAATGAACAATGGAAATTAAACCACCATTATATAATTAGCAGTAATTGATTGATTTGCGTTCGATACCATTTCATTTCATCTGTTCACTAATGCTAGCAAGACTATATTCGTAGATATTTCAACGTATTTAATAAACATCATAAACAAAAATAAATGTCACACAATTAGATGTGAATTCAAATGAGATAAACAAGATGCACAAATTTATTTTAATGAGATTGATGAAAATAGGCTTCTGCTTAATTAAATTTATATCAATTGGGGATTAAAATGAAAAATACTTCATTAATCAAATTGATACGGATAATGGATAGATTTATCAATTTTATAAAAACAAATGTTTATATAATGCATGTATGCATTTCCAAACGTACAATTATCCTTATGATTTAATTATTAAAAAATCCGCATATCCTTTAAATATTTGTTAGGGAATTAAATATGGTTATCGTTTAAATAATTCTTATTCATTTGAAATTTTTCTCTTAGAAAAAAATCATAACTAAGAAGTTTTGCATTAGGATAATTGTTTTTTAAAATTAAAAACTAAAAACTAAAATAATAAAAATTTGCATTTACATGTGTAAAAATTCAGATAAATTTCAATGAACACACGAAAATGAAATCAAATAAATCCTTAGGGATGATGTTCCTCTTTCATATGCTATATTGCATTGAATGACGACGAACGCTTTTCAGGATTTAAGCAGAAAATTCTTGGTTTTTCCTGAAGCATGAATGTCAAAGAAATAAATCCTTCCTAGGTATATTCCTTCAACCATCCTGCATGTCCGATATTTACAAAAGTACCAGTGAGTTAAAACAGGAAACCGTAAACTAACGGACTAAAATCTGCTTGATCAGGTACAGAAATCCAGGAACAGCAGGAATACCAGGAGAAATTCCCTTCAGTTAAGAAAATGAACGTGGAAATCTTCGACGATCGTCTGGCCGACGGTTTGCGCTGATGAAAAACAAATCGGAAATCGTTATTTGTCGGAATTATCCGCGTAATGATATGTACGTTGGACCCGTCTGGAATGCGACCGCCTCCCGGAAGTCCCTCGAAGAGCGAGCGCGCCTTTTTTGTTATTACGCGAGCACAATAACGCCATGTCCCTTTTGATGTTCCTTCGTTTGTTATGCGCTCATCACTCGCGGGATAACCGCACCGTGGGGCGGCGGCGGTGGCGGCGGCGACGACTTTGTGCGCGCTGCCGTTCTTCGCCGCCGCCGTCGACGTCGTCGTCGTCGACGTCGTCGCCGTAGGTGGAGGCGGCCCTGCGGCGGCTAATGCATGCGAAGGCATGCGGCGTATGCGTTCCGTATCGTTTGCTCCCATCTTTTTCGTATGACCTCAAATAACATTACGTCGGTTTTTTTTTTGGTATTTTTGCAGCCGCCGGCGGCGACGACGTCGACGACGCTCCTCCACGTCCGTCCGTGTATATTTTCTTCGCTATTAGTCCGACTTCTATTTCCGCCTATTGTCTCTATAGCCGCGTCCCTATTTCGCATATTTTTATTTCGCCGCCGCCCCCCAAACCCTACGTTCTCATTTATGATTTTATAGATATTCGCACCGCTTCGCGACGATGAGTGGACTCGATGACGGTTATTTCGCTTGCTGCTTCCTTCTTTGTCCTTCTGAGTTCGCCAGCGTGCGCGCGTTCATTACGTATTTCTCACTTTTGGTATTTATCTTTATGGAGCCATTTTACTATTATACTTCATGTTCCGGTCATTATGGCCCGCTGGTCATTTCGTTTGGGGCGTTCGGGTTCGAGAAAGAGACTGGGCATTAAATGCACAGGACGCATTTCAGGACGAGCGAGTCGAACGTTACCGGACCGCTTTGCGGATGGTAAATTTCATTTCAGAATTTGATTCCCCAGTCCCGCCAGACTCCTAAAGACTTTTGACCTCATTATTGCATGTAATCTACATTTTATATGCGTAACGACCGTCTATGAAATAAAGTATCAAAAATGGGCAAACCACACTTATCTTGGTTTCACAGATTTAACCCTTTTGAAATTTCTGAAACTACAATTCTTAAACCTATTAAATATTGATGCTTTGGGACAAACCCTAAAAATTCGTTTATTTTTTATTAAAATTCTTATTAATAGTGGCATTTGGAGTTCTGTAAACTTCATACAAACTTTGATGTAAAAGTTGACCTTAGGAACTCTAGAAAAACATGAATCAAATAAATAAAATCATCTTGGAAATTATGCAACAAAAAATATTTCAGAACTGTTTCCAATCTTTGTAATATTTTGAATTTTTGGAACAGAGAAAATATATTTGCAAATTTAGATAACAATATTAAATATCAAAGAAAGTTGTCAAACAGTAAAACTATTTTTATTTTTTGTACGATACTTTTTACCTCGAACGAATAATCTTATTACCATTTATTTTCTACAAATCTTTAAAAGAGCTTTCAGGATCCTGGAACTGATTTCTCCAACTTGCTTTTTCAGAAACAGGATTTAACTAATTGCAAAAGTTGTTAGTAATATATGCACTAGTAAAATATGCACTAGTATCTGCATTTGCAGTTTATGTTTGATTGTAAGCAATGAACTGATGAAATTAGTTATCAATATATAATTGACTAATTTATGCAAATATATGAATTATCGTACAAAAACAAAAATAAATTTCCTGAATTGTCTGCGTATCATACATGGAACAAAATAGAGATCCGACTTAAATTTCATCATTCTAGGTGAATTTCAATTGAATTGCAATGAAAGTTAATTATACGAATCGAGGATATAATGTGTGACGATGGAAAACGAACGAGGCAGTACGAGCGAATAAACAAATTAAAATAAATAACAAAAATACGGGCGCAAGCAGGAAACAAAAGTCGGCAGGGCGGACTAAATTGAAATAAATAAATAGCATTTTTTTTCGCCGCGAACGCAAAGAAATAATAATTATAAGCAAACAGTAAATATTGACGCTGGCACAATTATTCCAACTAGAATGCGCGCGTATTTGTTATTCTAGTGTAATTTCAGCGGCAGCGCGCCGTCGAATTTCCACCAAACGAACAATATTTATTAATTGTTAACGTTTATTGTGTATTGTGCAAATGTTGGTTATGCATATATGAATAGTAGCGGCAGGCAATAGAAATTGAAAACTTGCCCCGGCCCCAGCCGCCCCTCAAAACGTTGACTAGAAGCGGGGGGCGGCAGCTGTTGCTTTCGTCGCTTCGGCCAATATTTGCGCGCGATATTGTGAAGTAATTGCCGAGATTTTCCGCCGTCCCGCCATCGGATAAATAGCGCGGCTGCATTCAAAGTCGCGGCATTGCCGCCGCCGCCGACGTCGCTCACGGCCGCCCCCACGTCGACGTCGACGTCCAGCTAGCCGCCTCCGTCGCCGTCGTGTGCCTGACGTTTAATTATTTTTTTGCAGCGTCGATCAAAACGTCGCGAATGAAACAAATATTCGTCATTGTCGCGGCGGTGCGCGCGTTCGCCGCCGCCTCCAGCGTGGGTGGCATGACCGCCGAAGACGGTGGCGGCGTGCCTGCATCCACTGCATCCAACGAATACGTAGGCGTCCGTATTTGCGTCCAGGACTCGCCGCCGTTCACGCTGCACGCGGCGAAAGAGGGTGCTGATGGTAAACTCATCAGAATTCTACGATCCCGTCTGTTCCCTAAGGTGCAGGTCCTTCGGTTAGGGCCACAGGACGCTCAGGACGTGGTGGCGGAACTTCGACGATTGCAGTGTGATGTTGTCTTCCTGGGCGTCCAGGCTGACGAGGAGCAACTGCACCAGGTTGGACCGTTGGAGATGATGCCCACTGACAACTTCCACGTTGATCGGATTCAGTTGTGTAGTGCAAAACTGCGAAGTACGGATGACTGGAAAAAGTTGCGAACCATCACCACGACACAGTTGGCGATGGTCGTCCCGTTTACCCTTTATGTTGGTGTGACATATCTGGTTGGACGGAAGCTGCTGCAACCTGAAAGGTTTCAAAGACTAGAAGTAAGACTTTTGGGGATATTTTGCTAACATTCAAAATATTCCGGAAATTGTATTTCTGTAACGGATAGAATGGTCCAAAAATCATAGTTTAAGGTCTGAAGGTTCTTTTCTGGAAATTTTTGGGTTTATAGGGTTTTCTACTTCTGAAAGTTTTCAAATTTAAAACATTCCCACCTTTCAGGAATCATTTCCTTCGATAGATAGAATTTGCTGTATTTTTCTCGCTTTCAAGATCTTTTAGAGTAATATTTCCCAAAGTAGGGCCTATGCCCTTAAATGGGGACTTCGGGGACTTCATTCTTCAAGGGGGCAATTTAAATATGGACTCTTACCCATTAATCAATTCAAATTATGTATATTTTACATGAGGGACATAAAAAATCTAGATAAGTTTGGTTGGACCTTGTATGGGGACACTAAAAAGACATGTTACAGATCATTTTCTGGGCCTACTTCCGGGTCATCTCCAGTGTACCCAACAGCACCCTGCGTCAACCACGTGCCCGCTCCCTCCGCCTTCTGTACACCGCCTGGCTCCTCTTCTGCTTCATCCTGACGATCAACTACAACACGTTGATCCTGCGGGTCTTCAAAAAGGAGCGCTTCACGCCACAGATCCACGGCGTCCACGAAGCCCTTACTCAACGCTACCCCCTGTACACCTTGGCCGCCTTCCGCGCGGCGATGAACTACCCTCTGGTGCGCGACTGCAGCTCGCCCGCCGAATGCCTCCGCATGCTGGAGCCGCCGCCCCCGACCGAACCGGACGAAATGCAGACGAATGCGCCCAAATTGCTCGTCGGCCTGCCCGCAGCCATAATTGACTACCATCGGAAGCGCTTCATGGAATTCGGCGAGAGCACGATCCACTGCTTCGAGCACCCGAGCGCCGTGTACAAGCGGCGCATGCTGGTGGCGCGGGGGCGGTGGGCGCACGCCGCCGCCAGCATCGGCGCGCTGAATCAAATTCTGAAAAGCATCAATCGCAGCGGTATTTACAATTATTGGCTCACCGACGTTGTGAAGAGCAATTTGCAAGTGCAGCGCAGTTTTCATCAGTACACTAATCCGGCTGGAGCCGCCCCCGGCGTGCCGCTGCCAGTGTCGCCGCCGCCCCCACCGACGACGATGAGCGAAAAGCGCGCCGAAAATAACGCGACCGGCATCGGCGGCATGTTGAAAGCCCTTTGGCGGCGCGTTTTCGCCGGCGAAACTGTGAAGCATTTGAATGAAAACGCGCATCCGATTGGGGTGCTCGTCGAAAAGGATTTCATCGTCCTGTATGCGTACTTGTTCATTGGTGTTGTTTGCTCGACAATCGGTTTTATTGCGGAGCATGTTTATTATTATTGTAAACATAGGAAGTGCTATTGGGTTCGTTGAAAATGAAAATTCCGTTTTGGTCAGCTACGAGGTTATTTCAGAATTTTTGGGCACCAGGATATTTTCATTTATCAGTTGCACCAATTTCGAACCAAGTAACTCAACTTTAAAGAATTCTCTGAAATTCAAGGGTTGTGTCTTTATTTAGAAAATATTTTTGCAAACTAATCAGAAATTTTATGAGAAATTCGTGAGACCCAAATAAACCCTTAATCCTGAAACCTCAAACTTCCATTTGCACAGTTTTCCCATGATTCAAAGCAATTTCAGTGTAAGTTATTTATGTACAAGTAATGTATCAGTATTTTGAACCTATCAAAAATATCCAATATCCGGTGGTTAAGTGAAAATATTGCTGTTAGCAATTGTTAAGGGTTGAACAGTAATATATTCAAGGGATGTGTATTTTCTGTTGTTACCAAACTGAAAAGGGGTTAAAGATATAGAGGAAATCGGAAATATCCTATGAGCCCATGAAAAATATGCATACAATTTGAAGGGGAGGTCCTACAGTAAGAAATTGGGTCAAAGTTTCATTTTTCCAGAATTTGTATCAAATCCAGAAAATTGGACCTAGATCTATGATGGTCCAGAATTTGTTACATCAGCTCCAGAGTATCATATATATCTCTCCTTGATTTATTCTGGTATTATCCTTGACCTTGACTTTTCTTGGGCATTTTTTCTGGGATAAAAATTCAAGACAAATTCTTAGTAGATTTATTGATTAATGTTATTCCTATATCTGACAAAATGATTAGTTTATGTCCTAGACGTCTCTAGCCCCATACACAGCTATTATAGTGTACTTTTTGATCGCAAACTAGCTGAAAGAAAAATCGAAGCAATTTTCCGTGGAACCATCAGAAAAATAAATTAGATCAACCGTTGTCGGAAGTGATCGGCGTCGTTAGATATTAGTGATATCTCTACGTCCACCACACTCGCTTGACCGAACCGGTCAACTTCAATTGGCTCGGCCGACTGTCCAACGCAACCCGCATCGCATCCTCCGTCCGAACCGGCTGCCTCCTGCCGCCCCCGACCTTCCGCCGCTCCTTCCTCCGATAATGACGGCAATAATAAGCAATCTCGGCGAGGAAGCCGACACACGCGACCCCCACGCCGATCAAGAAGAAATAAAACAGTATCCGCAGCATGCCCAGTTTGAGCGGCCGGTACTCGGAACCGCCGCCACCAGGTGCCCGGAGGCGGCTAGCGTTCCGGAACGTATCCGCCGTCCACTTCGCAATGAGACCAGTCTCTCGTGCCTCCAGGACCAACCGATCCAGGTCTTCCAACAACGGGAAGTTCCGGTTCACGTGGAACACGAGCGGCGAGACGTTGATCGGCTCCCGGAAGCAGTAGATCAGCGGTACCTCATCCGCATCCACATACTCTGTCATGCGGTACACCAGGAAGCTTCGCTGGATGCAGACCGCACTGGTACGATCAACGGTCACATTTCGTAGACAGATGTTGATATCGGGGCAGTCCTCGACGCGTTGCTGGATGGCCCAGGCGATGTGGTCCAGCTTAGGGTCGTAGGGTCCTTCGAAGTACCGTTTGTAGTGCTCCAGAAAGAGCAATCGGTACGGGGATGCAACCAACTCACTGGCATCGGCAACCTGCTTCTCGTAGCTAGGGGCGTAGATGATGGACATCAGCTTCGATTGGTAGATGATGTTCAGAAAGAAGCAGTAGAGTAACCAGGTCATGTAGAACCATCGGACGCGTTCGCCACGGGGGAGTCGTGGGATCGAAAGGGAGCACATCGCCGAAAGGCAGTAAACGGCGATGTCGGCCAATTTGGGGTTACCGTATCTTCGACCAAAACGGTGCAGCAATGGTACGTAGACAACATACGCGACGAAGAGGTATGCGTAGATGTCCAGCACGGCCAACCACTTCCGGTATTGGGGGATGCGTTGTGCACTAGGGACACAGAAACCATCCGCGTCGAGGAAGTACGACCTGGTGCTGTGGAAATGTCTGTAACGCACCTTCGTCGTTATCGTTGATGAGAGCACCAGGTCCACCGCCTGCATCTGTAGGGCCTTCCAGTTGTTGTTGATGGTCGCGTTTTCGAAATCTTCCCCCCAGCCATCCGGGGAGTCACTGAACTCGATGGTGACGTTAAGTTTACGCGCCACTCTCGAGATGAGTTGGATGTCCAGCCCGGAAGTGAAGTTCAGGGAACCTGGAGGTGTTGGGTCATCAACGAAGGGCGACCAGGTGGATAGACGAACCCTGAGTTTTCCCAGTTTTGGGGTGCATAGTCGATTTCCAGAGAAAACTCCTCGGAGGTGTCGGAAGCTTTCGTAATTCTGGATGGAACTCGCAATTTTCTGAGGTCTCTTCAAGCATGAATTCCAATAATAGTAATTTAGACTCTCCTCGATGGTGCCTTCTGTGAGGATGAGGAGGAATTCGAAAATGTAGTCGGTCACCAGGTCGAAAAACTCGTCGAAGAAGACGTCCACAGGTGTCCGCCTTCGAGGATACTTCTCGATGTCATCAATTGGTAGTAGGAAGATGAACGACTGTCGATTCGCGTCCAAAATTAATTGGGCACGAAAGAGGCGTTCGAGGAGGATGGCGAACTCCTGGAGCTCGCTGGTAACGTGCACGACGCAGATGTCGTCGTAGAATTGCTGATTATTCATATACACCGGCTCGTAGCTGCCACCCTCGTAATTACGCCGCACCAGGGTCACATTGAAGTTCGTCAACGTTTCGAAATCGTTGTTGGCGAACAACGTGGTGTGGGAGTGCACACTGACGATGCTGGTTGCGGAAAAGTCGACCACGAATTTCAGCACGCAATTCATAATCAGCGCCGAGAGGAGGCGGCGACGACGTGCATCCTCGTCGACGAGGCCCCAACCCCAGCCGCCCCCCAGCTCGCTACCATTCGCATTCATCGTGCGATACGCGCGCATTTTAATTGTCGGTGCATATTTCATATCCGGGATAATTTTTTAATTCCAATTAGCATTGCAATTCCATTTGCGACGAGCGATCAATTCCCATTCGGCTGGAATTTTATTTTTCATTGTTTATTTAAATGCCAACCTCCACACACATACACACACACACATACGCACGATCGTGTACCTGGGATTTAATTGCAGCGGCGTGTTGAAGCTGATTGAAACTCGCCGCCCCCGCCGCCGCCGCCGCCGCCGTGCAGCATCCGCATCGCACAACTGCAACAGATTTCAATCATTAAGCATGGGATATTTTTACGCGCCCGACCGATCATCGATTCGGCGCGCAGATCGCCGCCTCCGCGCGCTGCCCCGCTCGCAATTGCTCCGGCCGTAATCGCGGCTGATAGTCAAATAGTTCCGGCGTGTCACTGCGCGCGGGGGGCGGCGGCTGCGGCGGTGGCGGCGAGGACGCGACATGCGGCGCGTTATTAAATTATTAATTTATCGCTGAGTCAGCCGCGCGCTGCCGCCCCCGAGCCGCCACCGCGCCGCGCTCTCCAGCTGATGCTAATCAACAACAAACAGCGCCGCACGCGAGCGCGCTGATATGTGACGAGCGTTACGCCGCCGCCCCAATTGGCATAACAATACATTTATAACCGTATAAAAGTAGCATAACGCGCGATGATTGATTGATAACGCGCGCCGCCACCGAGCGCCCTCGCTACATGTGTATGTGTGTGTAAGCGTGCTTTGTGTGTGTATGTGTGTGGGTATGGGGGCGGCAATTGATGTGTAAAACAAACGAACGGTAATGGAATAAATAAAAATCCGTGCAGACAATCGCCCTTGCGCAACCGACGCCGCCGACTGCCGCCCACATGAATCGCTCGCCATCGCCACCGCCGCCGCCGCCACAGCGCGCACACACAACCACCCGCCCCCGTCGTTGTTTGAACAACATTATCTCGTGCTCATCGACGCGTTACAAATAATTGGTAAACACGGGCCAGGTGCCAGGTGTCGGCGAGCTGTTTGTTTGCGAGATTTTCAAGTTTATATCAATTACCATTTCGGTCGCCGGAAAGCAAAACAAAGTGGCTTGGGGGCGGGCGCAAATTGCGCTCGACGTTCGAGCGCGACGCGCACATATCATGATATCTGCCGGACGTCCGGCACAAACAAGTTAATCGCTGTGTTTTGGAGGCGGGCGCGCAAGAAACAACAACTATTTGTTTTTGCAAGCTTTTGGGCGCATGAGTGCATTATGCAACGCACTCGTTTAATTTGCGCGCGTGCACCGATAAAACACGCATCAATTGCCCAGAAATGCGAGGCGCGCGCGTGCCACGCTAATGGATTTTTCCATTAAATGGACCTGAATGACCGTTGGCGGCGAGTGCATGGATGGCGGATGTGCCAGATAGATTGCCGCCGGCAAACCGGAAAAAGGACGCAGCGAAACGCACAACTTGTTTTATGCGTGCCGGCGAAATTTTGCCGGCAATTGCGAATCGAATTTCAGCGCATATTAAGGTATCAGATTTCGGCCAAATTCGATGGTTGATGTAAGCTGACAATTGACCGCATGATTTCAGATTGCTGGGTTAATAAATTTTGCAGTTCAAACTGGGTGGAAGTCCATTTGCTTCACTTATTAGTAACAATTGTTTTATCTGGTTATCGAATTTGAGCATTTTGATACAAGTTCCAAAATTTACTTCTTCTACAATTTTCTAATTTCAACATTATATGACAAAAATGTTATCGATTATATCATTAATCGATTACAACTAATCCAGGATTTACGAAGTACCATTGTTGCATTTAATAATTTTTGGCGCTATTGTTCTCTGAAATTCCATGTACATTTAGTTAGGGAACAAAGAGTGGGCAAAAATTCATATCTGAAAGTTTCTCGACTCGAGTGTGGACGATATCTGAATGTACCGGATGGAAGCAGGAAAACTTCCCCGATTCGGATGCAGTTCAAATTTAATAGCCATTAATTGCAGGAAGGAGGTCATTAGGTTCGGAGAAAAATTGAAATGGAGGTCGTCGGTTGCGCCGATGGCGGATGGCTGTCGAGAGGGGCTTCCCCGGATTACTGATTTCGCTCCGAGGACCGACGAGGAACTCTTGTTAACGAAATTGCTCGGTCAGCAGCATTTGACTTTTCAATAAAATGCAAATGCAATAAGGCGAATAAATTAGTGCGTCTCGTCCCCGCCGCCATGCATGCAGTCTTCTGTTTATCTTCGGTTTGATTTTCCTCGCCGAGAGGCGGCAAGCGGACAGGCGCGCATTTTTATCGAGTTAAAGCGGGCGTGTTGTAATGTTGCTCAACTCGACGATGGAATAAACAAACTTTCCACGGAGTGAATGTACGCAACGTACCCGGCCAAACGTATTAAAAACGAAAATGCCACCGCCACCGTCGCCGCCGCCGCTGTCGGACTCCAAGCGGAGTGTGTGGGCAAACGGAGAAAAATATTCGGGCGAAATGGAAGCGACAAGGTAAGGCTGAATGGAGCCCTCCGGTATTAAGGTAGAGCGCCGTTATGAATTTATAAAATCCAATTATGTCGTTTCGTCATGGTTTTCGCCGTTTCCGTCGTTTTTTCTTGTCGACGCTTGTTGCCGCCGCCACCACCAGTCGATGTAATGTCCCTCTCTCGGCCGGCGAAGTTCGGCGGTACAATTTCCTGCGCTCCCAATTTGCCTACGTCGCCGTCCGTGGCGGTCGGGGGCGGCGTGCGGCAATGAAAACCGGTTCCGGCCATCTTCGTCGACGAAGGGGGCGGCGGCGATGGGTCCCGCTCCTTCCTTCCAGCCAGCCGTGTACATTCGAAGTCATTGCGTCGGGAGTTGATTCCGACAACGAACGTTTACATCTCGCAATCTCTTTGTCCGCGCAACGTTGACATTATCAATTACAATTTTCCATTTTCCGCTCGAACGGCGCGCGCGCGCTAAGGAAGCAAACAATTTCTCGATCGCGCGCTACGAATTAAAGCGGAAAACTTATTTTATCGCTTTCGCGACATTCGCCGTCCTGCAATGTACACCCTCGGATTCCAATTTGGAAATTATGCGATATTACACGCGCTGATGAAATTTATGATTCATGAAAATTCCTGTCGATCGCATCGATTCCGCGCGGCGCTCGTGCGTCCCGCGAAGAGTGCTGCCGCCGCCGCCCCCAAAATCGTGTAATCGAACAAATCCAATGATCGCCCGTTTCGTTTCGTTTCGATTCCATTGCCTAACAAACCGTGAAATGATGGCAAATCAAAAGAGCGACCGCATAACTCGGCGGCGGCGGCGGTTGAGGTAGTGGTGGCGGCGATGCGACCACGAATTTCCACCTTTGCCCGTTGTAAATTAATAAAAATCCCACGTATGTCCATCGTCATGATGGAGTTTGACGGGGAACGCGGGCGGCGGTCGGGGGCGGCACGAAAGGCAATCGAAGCAGTCAGCCGGCTACGATTGATCATATTAAACGTCGATACGTTACGCCACATTTTTGCAATATGATTACGCCGCCCGTCTTGCCAATGCGCCCCCAGCTTTCATTTTCTCTCCTCGACGGCGGCGGCGGCGGCGGCGGAGGCGGCGGTTGCCTGCCTTATGCGCTATGATGCGTGACATCGACGTGCACCGCTCCCGACGTTCCGCTCGCGTCATTCGCGCTAATAGTTTGCCGCCAATCATCTCGCCGCCAATTCCGTCATGGTTTCATTCGCATTCAATTCGCCGGCCGCCGCCGCCGCCGCCGGCGACGGCTGTCACGCCGACGACCCTTGAAGGCGCAAGTCAAATCAAAGAAATCGTCATCAAGGACGCACCTTCGAGAGTCGAGTGGGCGGCAGTTGGAATGGCTTCCTTCTGCAGACGGCTGGGGGCGGCCGAGGGGGCCGCATGTCAGCTCTTCATCATTGTACTGTTTGTGAATGGCGGCAGTATCGAAATTGGAAATTTTCTACGCTGCCACATCGGCACATACTAATCCATTGACGCGCGCGATGGGTGGCATCTGACAGATTGACTGAGCGAGCTGTTCGCACCGCCGCCGGCAGCCGCCCCCACGCTCACACGCCCCAGGCGGATATAACGTCGGCGGCGGCGGCCGACAAGTGCCGCGAAATCACTGCTTGGTGGCGACGAACGATATCCGCATGGTGTGCGATCGCTATGGGAATGGGGGCGGCACGGGCAAGAAAAGTGGCACGCATACACGGGGGCGGTCAGTCCGTAAGATATCATTGCGACGATGAAGACCCGCGCGCCGAACATAATCGTTATAATCCGCAAATCCACAGCGTGTAAGCACGAAAAGGATAACGAGGAGGATTATAAGTGCTGAACGCGCGCTTTCGCCGCCCCCGACGACTGCATGTGCTGGCGGCGCGGACGAAGCCAACCCTCTACGCCGGTGGCGTAGAGAAGCGCCGATAATTAGTGCAAAAAGAGCTGATTAAAACGTAACCCAAATGCTCGCGCGCACGTCGCCGCCGCCGCCGCCGCCGCCTCTGCCACCGACGACGACATACGACACGTCGCACCGCAATAATATCGCCGAGAATGGGGTCGAATGGCGAGATGAACGACGAAGGAGTGCTCCGCCGCCGCCGCCACTGCCGCAGCGCACGCGAGCGCCCAAAACGACGGCAGCGACGTGCCGCCCCCCGCTTCGAGATAAAGGTCCATCCGGCACACATTTTGCGGTCGGCGAGTGTCGCTGAATAAGAAGGCGAATGGTTTTTCGTGCCGCACCCGCCGCGCTGTTGGTGGCGGCGGGGCGCGGACCAGCCGACTGGGTGGGCGGCGGAGGCGGCGGTGGTGGTGGTGGCGACGGGCCGTTTAAAAGCGGCGAGCGAAGGGACGTGGTGCGCCCATCGGAGATAGATACGTAAAACGTATATCGACTGCGACGGATCGTTTTCCGTATTAGGAGTGCTATCTACTCAATGCCGGAAACAGGAAATGGACCATGGACAGATAAAATTGCCAGCCGGCTCATGCGAAGCACCAGCAGCACCGCCGCCAGCGGCGCACCCACACTCTCTCGTCCACCGCCACCAAACGCCGGCAAACACAGACAGTGCCGCCTCTCAGTCCACCCCCGCGTACACACTTAAGTATATATCGGCTATCATCCATCTGTACGTGTGCGCCGTACGTTCGCTAGCGCTGCGGGCGGCGGTGGGGGGTGTTCGGGGGGCGGCGATTTACCGACACAAGCGACGCAGTTACGGATTGCCAAAAAAGCACTTCGCATATACATAACCGGTACTTTTATCTTTATCTGCCGAATAAACGTAGCAAAGTAGTAAAATAATGAAACGGGCATAATAATAAAACGGAAAAAGCTCCACTGCCACCGCCACCACCGCCGCCGCGTCGCACTGCGCGCTGGAGCGGCCATAAAAACTTTAAAATCGACTTGTTTTAGTGTAACAGCTTGCTAAAACGCCTTGAGTGCCACGTATTGACATTCTCGGATCACTATTCGATTACAACTCGCCAATTTTGCGCTGATAAAGTAGCTGCCTTTCGCGTCCGACTATGAACATCGCCGCCGCCGCCATTCATCTCTTCCGTGTACAGCCACTCTCACAGTTCATTCGTTCGCCATCCGAGTCGTAACCATTTTATGGTCATCAGCAATCGCACGTCGGCGTGCGCCATCCAATTTGTTGCTGAGGTTGTTTACCGGCGCGCATAAATAAACCGGAAGTCAAATTTGCTCAGCTCGGTGTTCGGCTTGTTTCTGCACACTCTATCTCGGTTGAAAGGATTTGCCCAGGATAGTTCCGGGTTCCAACACTAGGTCCTGCACTAATGTGTGCAATGCAGTTCCATTTTCGGTCAGAGTGTTCAGTCAAACAAGATTTTCATGTCTTTGTTGACAAAAGTTGAAATAACTATTTAAAGCTTTGCTTTTACGACCTATAAATTGTTCCAATCTTTCAAATTGATCTACTTCTACCAGATATATGTAATTTTCTTTACATTCTGTTTTCTAAATGTTTTAGTGGAGACTAAAACTTAATATTAACATGGGTTTTATATTAAATATAATTTGCTTTTATAATTACCTAGCAATAACAGGATGTTTGAAAAATCTAATACGTCCAAGCTAAAGCTGAAATCATACCCTTCAAAATGCTTTTTTAATCGTCAAAATCGGTCAAATAGTTCGTGAGTTATAAGGAAAAACATTTCTTAAGGGGATTTACATTGAAAAGTGAAGATGCACCTGTTACGTAATAAGTTTGCAATGTTTGTTATGCAAGTATCAATTTAATATTTGTTTGCATTCCTCGCATTCCGATCTCATTGTTCTCTATTTATATTTACTTTTTCCTGTTTACTCGTTACTGCAGCTTTTCTATTCTTTAGCCGCATTCCGCGCATTCCGATCTCATTGTTCTCTATTTGCTTTTCCCTGTTTGCTCGTTACTGCATCTCTTCTATTATATTTCAAGTGTTTGACCGCATTCCTCGATGCATTGTGTCCGTGGGAGACG
>JARJDZ010009359.1:0-16365 GCA_030264555.1 Aleochara sp. GC000083 | reverse complement strand
TGATATGAAATTCTTAAAATCGCTCGAGTTTTCAAAAATTTTCATATCTCCGAAACTAATGGACCGATTTGGCTGATTCAAAGGGCATTTACCATATTTTGACGAAAAAATAACATTGGTCAAGGTCCCGAAGCTCTGCAAAATTTAGAAGTACCCGAACATGCAAAACAGGACACCTTGAAATGCCAAGTTTCTGGTCTTTTCCGCTTGTTTAATCAATTTTATTTTTGCCACTTTCATTTCTCCAAACAAATTGATTAGTTAATTTTTGTAACATAATTTGAAACATGTATAAATATTTATCAGCTATAACCATTGAACATAAATTTGCGAATTGATATGAATCATAATGAGATATCTGCATAACAATGTTTGCCGTTATCTGATACATTCGATTAACAATAGCATTTCCAACTCGATTCATTTGAAAATATATTATCCCATAGGGCATTTAATACTATATAATGCATAAATCTCATGGAGATGGAAGCTTTGAATGACTTTGATAGTTAATTTGATTGCCATACAAACAGCGCATCAACGAACGATTCACATCGACGATAAATGACCATTATTTATTATTCATAAATCTAGCCATGGTGAAAATACCAGTTGCAAATTACTGCTAAATACGGCGCATCGAATAACATTATCTATAATCTATCCATAAATAGCTGGAATACATACATATACCTGGTCGGAAATTTCCCGGTTAAAATTCAATTTCCGCCTGGAGCATTTTTCGGTCGGCATTTTCCAGTTAAAATAAATATGTTAACATACGCGATGGGAGCCTCCAAAGCGCGCAGCAAGGATATCATATAATAGTAAAATGGCTCCAAGAACCCATGCAGGAAGTACAAATGATCGCAACCGCATCCATATTTTACGTATTCATTACCTATGGGTCCGCAAAGGTTGCTCTGAATGCGTGTGCAAATAAACGGAACGGCCGACCGGGCGAAAACCAGAAAGAATGGACGCAAGGATGGGAGGACAACAACAACAGCAGCAGCAGCAACAACAACAAGGCGAAAGGCAGCGATCCGCAGGATCAGCGTTAGTTCCATTCCATGGCGGGGGTTGGGCTGCATTCGATTCGATGGGAACCGAACGGGAAATCCAGTGTTCCATACAGGAACACACACATGCGGCACAAATCGCTTTCTGGAATATGCCACCGCAGAGTTTCCATTAACTATACCTCGAGATACAGCGCAGCCAGCGATTCGTATAGTCCTGGATGGTTGGGTTATAAGCTTCTGGCGCTCACGTTCAGCGAATCTGAATGCCCTCCAAGCTTCAACCTTCCGTCTGGAAGACTAGACTCGAGCACATTCACTCATTTCCTCAATGGATGAAAATATCTATCCTGCGCGCATAGAAGAGCAAATTATGTATGTAGCTCGCAGCTGGGAAAGAAGAACTATCTTCCTACTTAGCAAGGATTCTATCTATTCAAGCAAAACTCTTTAGATACGTTAATTAAACTCATGTGAATTTTCCAGGTAAAGCTGCTTTCAAATTAGTTGCATGCAGTTTTGGGAAGATGTGAATACAAATTTGCAGGATAATTTGTGTTAGAATTTTACTTCATGTTTAATTTGCAAAATTAACTATCAAAGTTGCTTAAGGATTTTTTTAGAAGAAGGATGATTTTTGATGATGGATCCATCACATTTTCCGAAGTTTTTTAAGCTTCTGGTATTGACTTAAATTTTTAGAGACGAAATTACTTTCTAAAATCTCACATATCTGCAAAATGCACAGATTTATCAAATTAATATTTTGAAAATTCTATAATTAGGAAATTTATTTTCTGACTAAAAAAATTTACAATTTAAAAATTCTGAGTTTTAGTTCTTATTATTTCTTACTTTTCAATAAAATTTCTTTAAAATGTAACAATAATAAAATAAAAATCGTTTTGAAGTTCAGAAAATCAGTCACTTTAAAGAAAGAATTCAAAGTTTTTTATCAGGGCATAAATCTTAATAATAAAAATTTAAATCAAAAGATTGAAAACTTTTAAAATATTAAGAAAATTAAAAATATTAAATCATCATTTAAAAGGATACTTTTAGAAACAACTCAGAGTGTGAATTAATCATGAGAAAATATAAAATTGCGACAATTTCAAAATTGTCAACTTCCTTAAAACTCCACAAAATGACATTTCATATAAATGACTCCCATGAATTAATCCTCGTAATATTTCGCCATATTTTTCTTAATCCCCCAGAACATTTATACCTTTTAAAATAAACGAGAAGAGAAAGTGACGAATGTCTTAAAAACGTAATCCTGAAAGCTGCAAAAAATAAAACCTCCTTCACAATAATCTCATCTCCAGACTGAAAATCTACCAAATTCATGAATTCATGAATCAACATTAACAAAAAATTCAATAAATTTCAGATTCCAATAAAAATAGCAAATGATCAATGTATCGATCCATCGATCATAATTGTACTTGTAATTTGTTTCAAGACCAGATATGACCGACTGAATAGACTTGTATGAGAAATTTTGGGGGTTCTTCTTCACGCCGACATTTCCTTGATTTTGTTGATTTAATTCCATCTGACACTCCCTTTTCCGCCAGCCTATTTACTCGATGTCCACCCTGAAGAAGGCGCAGTTAGGAAGGATATGGAAGCGCCGTTGAACCGTGCGATATGTCATTTTCAGCTCGCAGAACGTCCGCCGTTGAAATAAAACCATGAATATAATATAATATATCGTCGGGCCATTGCAAGGTGCTGCTCGCCGTACGTTTTCCAATTTTCCCGCCCGTCGAGTGATCCATCATCATTCTTAACTCGTATTCCAGCCGGTAACTACGCCTCAACTCGCCTCGTTTTTTATCTGATCTCTCCTCTTTGTTATTTATTATTTTTATTGTTTTTATTATTATTTTCCGTCTGATGTAGTGTCACTTTTTCTTCCATCAAGCTCCAAGTTTCGAAGAAGCTTTATAGTTTCCTTTCCTTCATGGAGTTGATTACTTTCCAGGAGTAGGCTTCATTCAATCAATCAGTTGATTTGATATGATACGACTTCAATTTTGTTCTTGCAAAATATTTTATTAACCATTATTTTTTTCTTCAAGAATTGATTTTCTGAACTTTTTTTTTGGTTTTGAAGAAGGTGTATCTGGAGAAAAACAGGACTAAATATGACGAATCGATCAACTGATAAGAAATAATTTGTCTTTCATAATTTTAATGAAAAAAAAGTTACAAGCTATTCCCTTCTTGAAGAAGAAAAATAGTAAAATACCAAGAATTGATTCAATATGATAAAATTTTCTTTGTAATTCTTTAGTTTTTTCATGAAACAATTTTTCAATTGCTCCGATTTCAATCAAAAAGAGGACTAAAAATGAATGCCTTGAAAAAATTTGCTTGTCAGGATCAATTTTCATTCAATCAATCAATTGACGTTTTACGATAAAAATGCAATTATTGTACTTAGAAAATAGTTGGCTATCAAGTTTTTTATTTTTTAGAAACAGGACCAAAGGTAAAAAACTGCGATAAGAATGTTTTCCCAAGAGGAAGCTTCAGTCAATCAAAAGAATGATTTAAGACAAGACAAATATTTTTATCTTTCGAAACAATGTTAGAAATTTTCCTCTTTTGAACAACAAAAACTGTTCCTGGGCCAAAAAACAGGACAAAGGTAAATATCATAAAGAAGAGTTTTTCATGGGCAGACTTCTTTCAATTGTTATACTTTTGAAATAGTTCCACTAACAATTCTTTAGTTTCCCAAAAACAATTTTACGATTTTTTCCACTTTGAGGACCGAAAACAGTACCCAAACAAAAGCTGAACAAAAGGAAAATGCCATAAAGCCAAAAATGGGTTATTATTTAATTGCATCGGGTTAAACACCCCCGATCCATGTTGCCAACAGCTTTTGCAGCCTCAGGCCGAAAATCGACGCCGGCAAGCTCCGATAAAGCTCCACTTTATTTATCTATCATATTGTTTTCGTTTCGTGTTCTTCGCGCATTTCGTGGGTGTCACTCGCCGCCTTCATACGCCTTCGATTCCTTTATCATCCCGATCACTCGCCCATTGTTCCCCTATTGTTTTTACCGCTCCGGATTTTCCCCTTCCGGATATTCCCATCCCTCGTCGAAGTCCAGAGCCGTTGTAGTTGTTTCATTTATTTGCTTGTTTTCGATGAGCGACTCGCGAATATAAGTTTGTCGTCGTTCCAACTCCCCAGAAAGCGAGTATATTTATGTTCGGTCGAGTGCTCTTATCGTTTTGCACTGCGTTTTGCACTGGGAATACTCCGAATTCCCCGCACAACTAAACACAAGACGGACATATTTATTACCACCTTTTCCAGCGTCCGACAACTAATGCGGGTGCAATATAATCGCCAGCGAGACAAAGCTGCGATTTTTAATTAAGCAAGCGCGCATCCGGATGGCGCGTTGATGATGAACAACGAGCAGTAAAAATAGTTGTTGTTTATAGCCAGTTTATGAGTAATACGTACACGAAGAGAGCCTCTCTCAGTTAATATAATGTTTTGCCTGACTTGCAATGCGGTTGCTGTTTATCTTTGTTGCGGTTATGTCAAAGTTATGATGCGAATAAAGCCAAAGTAAACGTTGGCGAGGGCTGGAAATTGCCTTGCAGAAATATTTCTTAATTCATATATATGCGTGTGGACATAACTTCCGGGAACGCTTCACTTACTGCCCCGCATTCACTCAGTCAACAAATGGTTTTAGTTCTTACAACATTCTAAGTGGAAGGTCGCTTTTCAGTGAATTTAATGCAGTGTTCGCAAATAGACGGAATTTGCCAAAAGGACTCAAATGTATTGTTTCAACTGCGTGAACTAAACCAACAGTTAAGGATCTCATTTCGTTTACATTGTTGCAAATAAAGAAATTCAAGATATGAAGAATAAAAAATAATTTCTGAAATCTTTCAAGTTTACTATAAAATTATTTCATCCCTATTAATTTTAATAGTCAAAAACAATTGAATTGTTTACCAACTTCCTTAAATTGTTTAATGCTTAAAGTATAATAAACTAATATTTTCGGAGATGAAAAATTCTCGAAGGATATTTCGAAATCCTCAATTGTGATTGTTTTTCACAGCTTTTTATAAAAACTTTCAAGTTACATTTGAACACAAACTGCTGCTAATTTTTGAAACTTTTTTTCATTTAAAGCATTATTTCACAAACAATGAAATTTTGACCAAAGTTAAGCAACAATGCAGGAAATTCCTAGTTTATTTTAGTAGATAATTTAGATGACAAAGAAAATTTGTTTACTGTATAAAAATCCCTTAATTTACACCAAATTTTCATTTTGGAAAATTATCCAAATTTTATGCAAAATATTGTCCTTAATTGTAATTTCTACCAATTCTAACTTTTTGAAAATTGGAATGTATTTTTGACTATCCGGAAAACATATCTCCAACTAAAATTAGAACAAAGTTGCAAAAATATCTGCAATCCGATGAAATAGAGCTGTAGATAAAAGCATTTAGGGCATTTCAATAAATCTTTTGTTGTCCCCAGATCACTTATAAATTACAGGTCCATGGATTCGTGCATTTCACGCATGCAGGATACAAAACCGGAAACATGTCCTGCAAATTCCATTGCACCAACGCGGATCGCATGCTATCATTTCCGGTCCTGGCACTCGTAAAACTTTATGATTCATTTATAAGCACGCGTTAACATTGTAGTTCTTCTAGGTCTAGGTAGCATTAGAGCATTAAAAAGTTCGTGCACTCTAATAGGAACAATATTTCATTCATCCTTTGTTCGCGAGTGGGAGGTTCGCAATTGTTTACAATGTTGGCCGATTCATTGTGCAGCTTTATCATTGTGCCAAAACTTCAATGGAAATTCTATGTAAATGAGTGAAATTGCGATTCGCTTATTGATCGAAATTTCACTGATTCATTGGATCTGGGATTAAATATTTGATTCTATTTCATTATGTTTAGTCTGAAATGATGTCTGCTCAAGTTTGAAGGATCTGAAGGATGTTTAGTCTGATACCAATAAATAAATGGATTTATGTTGAATATAGAAAATATCGACTTAATGATTTTCTTTTTGCAAACCAAAATTTAAAAATTAGTTGAACTTTTATTAAAAATATGAAGGATATTTGTCATTAAATATTAAGTTTAAAATTAAGTTTTGAATGTTTAAAAAATACCGGTAATTTCAACCAAAACAAATTAAGTTACTTAATTACTCCATTCATAATTAATACACAGAATAAGCAAAGCAATAATTTTCTTACTATATGTTTACGAGTTGACCCATATTTTGTACGCATTTTCTATGATAGCAGACTATTATTATCGAAAATAATTACCAAAACAAGTCGCCTGAACCTCAACCCAAATTATAACCAAGCTCGAACATACTCATTCATTGATATTTAATAAAATCTATGAGAGGTAGTTTTGTAAGGCTCATAAATTATGAACTTAATTAAAAACTAGATTGGAAATGAACGCGTTCAACTTTCCATGGTAAATGCCATTCGAACAGCACAAAAAGAAAGTGGCAATTTTTCCTCGTGCACTTAAAACACGAAAATTAAAATCATCTGCTGGAATCGAACTTAATTAAACTCCTGAGACCCCATTCTATTTTAATTACCCCAAAACATATTTGGCATATATGCGAACTTGATGAATCATTGAAACGACATTCATTGATTGTTGCTAATTGTAAACAATTTTCAATAGAGTCACGAATGTCACCATAATAGAACCTAATCAAACTCGAATATTGCAGCATGCTTTGTGAATGCGCAGCTCGCTTTGATCTTCGCTGTTATCATCGATGATATCAATGCATCTTCTATTTCAGTGGGAGCAATATGAGAGCTCTCTCGCTGCAATAATTACCGAGGCCGATAATTTCAATATGTTGCTCATCATCGAACCTCTGCCACTAAATATTCCACGTATTTGAACTCTAGCATTATTAGCGTACAGTGCAGCAACATCAATTCGATTAGCAGCCAACTAATTTCGAATTAGGTTCGCATCGTTTGGCGCATGAATTTGTTTATTATGCGAGACGCGTCTGTATATGGCATTTCAAGATTGAGTAGTTCTCGGTAATGAGACTTGGCATTGAATGCTGATGCTATAAATTAATTAATTTACAAACATTGTCAGCCGTACGCGCCCCGCGATTCGGCGAGAGCACTTCTTGTAATTAAAGATGCGCGGCACGTTCTTCAAATGAATACCAACCTATAAACACGGTGTGCTATCTTTTTTAAACAAATTACGGGCGCAGACGGAGCTGTAAATTCACACGAAATAATAAACAAGGCAGACGCGCGCGAAGAGAAGAAATAATCGATGCGCAAACAAATTAAATGTTGGATTTACTACTCTTAAACTGTTATTTCATGGTGCACGATTCGAATTAAACATGGTAATAAATTTATATTGTAGTTTATCAAATAATCAAACACAATAAATGCTTATTTCCATTTTTGTTTTTTTTTTGTTATTAAATAATGAATATATTTGTAATTCAAAGAAATAACTTTAAAAGACTTTACTGGATAGCATTGAGATTATATTCTGACTAACCTTCGTATCCTTTTCAGGGTTCCTCTCAATATGAAAAATAAAGATAGTTAAATGAGAGGAAAACATTTCAAAAACCAGAGGTAAAAAATATTTTGAAAACTCCCATTCAGTTACCAAACTATCATTTTTTTTATCAACTTTCTTCTTGAATTTAAAACCCTTTGATAAAAGGGGACTATGTCAGACATTCATAAGATGGTCATCAAGACCTAAAAGTTTGGTAACTTTGGTTACAATTGATTCAGACCTATAGTTATACAAAGTTAAACGAGCTAAAAAGAAACAAGAAAATTTTGTTACTGTTTTTCAAGTTCGAATATTTCTGGGTCCTGCATGGATTTACTGATTATAACCATTCTTATTTTTTCGCCAAGATATGAAAAAATCAGTTTCAATAAGTACGTGTAAGGATAATGGAAATAATGATAAAATCTTTGAACTTTTTAAATCATTTTGTCATCTTCAACTTAGCTACTTCAAGGATAACGAAAACCTGACCAAACCAAACCCGAACAAAAATCCTATGACCCATGGAAAAATATTACTCAATTTATCCTGTTTTGCATTTGCCCATAAACCAATTGAATCCCCATCATCGAATCGATCGACTGTAAGTGATACGAATTGTGCAATTGTCATACGAGGCTCATAATTACGAACCGGTACGAAATGGGATCAAATCGAGTGGTCTGACAGATTTATTGCATTCGTCAAAACGATCTATTTGATCGCAGAATTCGCGTCCTCGAGCATCCAGGACCACCAATCAAAAATGGCCGCCCGCCACAGTTGGCGCTCGACGCTAAAACCGTATTAGCAGTGATATGCGCCTGTAATCCCAATTCCACTACAAAATTAATATCCACAATACATGCAGGCTCCTCGCATGCGAAACGATTACGCGGATTATCCGAACGCTCGAACGGAACGTACGTAAAATGATCACTTTATCGCCGCTTAATTATGCAAACAGTCGCACATTAATTAATCAAGATGCAATTAGTGCTCTGCTTCCGACTAATTCTCAGATGGAGATGGCTCTGCTTGAATGTGGGAAGCTAGGGGAAGAAGCTTCCATGGGTGAGCAGTCCCAGAAATCTTTACATGTGCGTGCAGATCGCACATTTGGGACTTCATGTTTGTTTATTTGTTGATTATTCTTCAGGGACACTCTCAGGAAATTAACAACGTAAGGTATTGTTTTGATAATTTACACACATGTGATCCTTGATTTTGACTCTGATTTCTATGAAGACAAGGCTTAAGAAAAAGCTTGGATGGTCTGTTTTACTATATCCAGAATCTTATAAATATAAGATAAATATATTAAAACCCTAGGAAGGATAAACCTCATAAGTCTACTGCAACTTTTATGGGGGACCTTCCAAAAGCCTCAACCTCTGCCTGAAGCTTAAAGACCCATCAGAAACCATTCAAACAACTGACATAAACTGTCCGATAGGCATGAAAAAATGAATTCATCTCTCATCGAAATAAAGTTCCAGTGGAGCAAAATGAGTTGCGGCAGCAAATGAAAACGGACAGGCAGTGACAGGACTGTTAGCATCAAATTCATTGTGATTTAAGGTACGAGTGGGCAGCAGGACGCTCATCTCCAGCCGACCACCCCCACAATCCGCCCGCCCATCGTGGGCACTAAAACAAACCATCGGCGGCATGCCGAGCAGAATATGCAAACGCTGTGGGCATATAAGTCGTACACAATTAACCGCCGTCAACCGCAACGCACACGATGCCTTTAAATAAATCTCATAGCTATAGGATGTTGGGGGCGGCCTCCTACGTGTATCCCATTATCCCGTCCCATTCGATCCCATCATAGCCTGTAGTTCCCCATCGACCGCTGCGCCTCTATCGGCGGTGACAAGCAATACAAGGTGTCAGGACGACCGACGCTATCTCAGGAATAATGTCACGTGAGCTTCTTCTGGCCGCCATCGAATGCATCGGCCGAAGATTGACGGGCACGTTTCATGCCAGGATAATAGATGTATCCCATGCAGACTGGTGATGTTCAGCGTTCATTCAAACCGCGACGATGAAGAGAGCCGTCGAGGATAATGGCGGCAATGGCGGCTGGATCACAATCCAGGATCCAGAATCCAGGATCACGGCTTGCTACGCTTTCATATTTCAACATTATTGTGAGTTTGAAGCCACCAACATCGACATTCCTTCGTTGATGACGTGTTTCAAGTGCATCCATGGCGTTATTGTCCTGAGAGGGCGCTGTTCGCAAGGATTGATGCATTTGAAGCTGGCGAATGACGATGCATTTATTTTCTGCTTATTTCCTGGTTTCCTTCCTTATTTCCTCGGTTGGTTGCGAAGGAGTTGATTACATTTCGCGTTTGGTTTGTGCGCTCGTCAAATGCAAGCAAATTGAAAACATATTACAAATGCGCGTGCGCGCTTAATTTCAATTCCTCGCACGGACGCAATATATTTTTGAAATGCACTTGACATGCGAATTGGATTTAAATGCAAATCGACCGTTGGTTGCCATCTTGGAAACGCTAAAATCACGAAGAGATTTCCTGCTTCGCATGCGTTTTTTTCGCGCACGCGAATTTTGTATGCGGGATTTCCATTTGCTAACAGATTTTCTAATGGAAGGCCGAGGATTTGCGAGGATTTCCCGTCGGCGTGAAGGTACATCTTCAACATTCCCGCGTCAGTCATGCAATGTTCGCGGATTAAACGTTAATGTATTTGGACGTTTTTCATAAATATAAAGCGAAATTAAGAGCTACAAGTTGGTTTAAACGCTTGCAGTCTCATTTGATATTCTCGGTTATTTATTCAAAACGAAGTGCATGGATGGGAATACGCGCGCGCAAATTGCGAACATCCTCCAGACGCCTTTGATCCTTGAAGCCTGCGCTGAAGAACATGAACATTTAACAACGTTCTCGCATCCTGGGACGCAGAAAACACGAGAGAAAACGTATTGCGCTCATCTTCGTATGCAACCGAACGCACAGGGGGTCGCCTTCCAGAAAACATCAAAACTAATCCCTCCGGGGATAATTTACACTCGCGTTCACATAAGCATCCTGGAAAAGCAACCCGTTGCTTCTGCTCCTTGCTAGGCATGCCAATTGCCACCCCCGCACCAACACACAGAGGCATCAAAAGGGCGCAGTTTCAATTCCTTGTCATCCCCATCAATTTCCAGGCGTTCCAGGCGTGCCCCAGCATCACCGAGGAATTCTTCCCATCGGGGGCGGCTTTGTATTGCGACTTCCTTCCGTTTCGGCCTTCTTTGTCTCTCGGAGGTCGCTCGTGCAACTTTGACGCGCGCCGAATTATTCGAATGCTTAAAAGATGCTCAAACGGCGGGGGTGGCCACAAAGAAGCAAACCATGCACTCACAAACGCGAAGAACACGCGAAAAATGCATTAACCTTTCGTTGGAAAAGGTGATTTTTTCATGGCTCTTCAAACAGCCCTCATCTAATCTCGCAATTAACGAGTTATTGAAGCATTTTTCGGCGACTTGCAAATGAAATGTCAAGCTAACTTATGGTCGTTATTAAGGTGACAGCTTACTGGTTCGTTCTTCGAGTATGAATAGTAAGTTGGTTGATAACATAGCTGATAATAGGCATGAAATATGGGGAGGTATAAAAAAGTCCATTTTCATTTGTACTTGGATGCCTAATGCCGGCTAATCATGCGAACTCAGGGAGTCGATTCGCGAAATCATTTCTCATACGCCAAACCGAGCAGGAATTTCATGGTCAGAAATATAGAAAAAACGCCGCGTAAAAAATATAAACAGGAATCTATAAATAGCCGCAACCTCAGCGCGTCCAAACGATGTGAAAGTTCTAATGTAACCGATTAGGTAACTTTTTCCACAACAATTTGTGCCGCATGATTGTCGGACATTGGAGGAAATCCGAACGCCATTTTTTCATATAAATCAATAATTATTCTAGAAGCACCAATTATTCACTTTCGTTTAGTGCCCCCATCAAGATAATACATGGAAAACACTCTTAAAGAAAAAAACTTTCTAACAAATAGCTACTTTTCAACTTGGACATATTTTCGTCATTTTACTTCCCGAAAAATGTCGCAACGCATTTTCAATTTAATCGACGACACGTCTTCAATTCCCCTTGATATTTTTAAATATTTGTTTTGCCTATCATTAGAGGCACGCGACATGATGAATTATGCTGCATTCGTTCCGTTGCGTCGTCGAATGCATGTAATTAATTCTCGAGCAGATGAATAATTAAGCTGTAATTGCATGCGCCCTTTCGTTTACTCACGTGCAAACGTTGGCAAACATTTCCAGCGATGAATGCGAAAAGTTTCGGCCATTTGCATGCGTCGAATGCATTCGTGCGCGCGCACGAGAGAGTTAGCAAACTAGATATTTAGTTTGTAAGCGTGCTGATCATGTTATTGGCATTGCTGGACATAACTAGGCCACGCGCGGTTCAAGCAACAATGAACAAAATGCCGAATGCCGACTGACAACAAACGACGACACGATGGATATAATTTGTTAACAATATTAACATCATAATGACAAACCGTACGAGCGCACTGTTATTACCTAGATTACAAGGGTATTATGCCATAAACATATCAACCGACATGCAAACAGATCAATTTGTTACTACAAATTTGCAATGCATTGAAATCTAATGTAAAAAGTTTCAAAAAGTTTGAAAAGTTTTGAAAGTGCCGCTCTTTTATTTCCAGTTTGAAAATATCATCTTCTACCCTTCGCGACAAGGTGGCGCCTGATACCCCGAATTTTAATAATCTTACCCGTGCAAATTTTTAGTTCTTTCTTGTTCTTTCATTAAGATTTGCCCGGAATTATCTCCAGATACACGAATCGAACATTATCCGTCAATGAAGGCAAAGAAAATTGCAAAATTTAGAACAAAATATTGGGGAAATTTGGTTTGGAGAACACTCACTAGTGGCATGACTACAATCAGAGTGCTCTTTTGGCGGTTACAGAACATCTAACCTGCAAAAAAGAGCCGCTCGTCGATCACATCGAAAGTTGTGTGGAGCAGCAAAAGCGCTAGTCATTATTGTTCATACAAGTGAATTGCAATAAGTTTCGCGCCTCTTATTGCTAACAAACAGCAGGCACATTGTAAAGTTCAACATCAGTGATAGACGACAATGGACGGTAAGAATTTCGTTTGGTTTCATTAAACACATCATATCATGCGGTCGTGCATTGAGGAGAGTTGCTCGGGAGCGGTAGATACATTTAGCAAAAGTTTCGCACAATTGGAAACCGTTCTGAATGGTGGTTCATTGCGATGTCGTGCTTCATATTCGCATAATATGGCACATCATTTGTGTGCGTGCCTCGTTCGCGAACGAAAGCCGTCCTCTCCCGGGTTCTCCTCCTCATCGCAAACCGCGTGTGCCTGAATTGCTGCACGGGGGAAGCAAATGCGCTTTTTTCGCTCGCGGCTTGTTATCGCGCACCGGCTCGGAAATTGCGTAAACTTTCGATGGAGTTTTCCCAACTGTCAAAATACGCGCCGCGCGAAGGTTGTGCATGCGGCGCACACGGCTTTATTGCAATGTTTCATACCGCGCGCGTATTACAAGCGTATAGTTAGCGAACATACAAACATATTGCTCGAATATTCAACGCTGATGGAGGCGGCGTTTGTGCACGCGCTCCCAAAGTTACGACTTGTTCCGCGCGTTATTTCGTTTTGTTTCAATTCGTTTCGGTTTCGCGCAGCTTGACATCGAAACTCATTCGCACGCGTTCAAAGTTTTTATTGTTGGAGTATATTCGAGAATGCATGCATTTCATTTCGACTTTTTAACGAATATTACCGCGAGGAGTGTATATCAAATTGATAGTAGCTATTGCTCTCTATTAGTGACATTTTGCTGTGGTCGAAGTTGGGAGCCAAGCGCAGCATGTTTGCTGCTCACATTAGCAGCAATGTTTATTTGATTTGGCAATCACTTTGCGAAATTAAAACGTGTCACCATTACGTGCTGTCCTAATTAGAATCGTTGGTTCCTCCGTCGCTTCAGTTGCCTTCACATCAATACATTAATAACTAAGACTTAAGACATCATATCTGATAAGGCTTGAGATGAACCAACTCTTCTAGCTATGATTACCTTATACCAGTGTTTCCCAATCTGGGACCCATGCCCCACTGGGGCGATTTGATTCCTAAGGGGGGCAGTTCGAAAATAGATTCCTAAAACCCATATTGAAACTGTAGAAAGGTTCAAGTGGGGCATGGAACAAATTAAGTTGGGAAACACTGTCTTATACCATTCCAAAGATGAGAGAAGGCTCGAAAAATGAGCCACAATAACTTTCATCTACGCAAACTTAACTAATGCCTTGATAATCCTTGAAACCCTCAATTTACATAAAATGGTTTTTGTTCCATCTCCTTGATTTTTTCACATGAAACCATCCTATTCCCTATTCCAAGTACGTTCTGAGTGCCCAAAACTCAGAGGTCCTACAGACCATCGAACAAATTGGATCAAAAAATGACATTTTCAGCAAATGTCACGTTTTGCAGCAATTTCGTTCGTTGGAGATTCTTCAAACTATGTCACCAGTAGTCTCAAACCAAATAAAAACTCATAAATTCTCCGCGCTCAAATCCCTCACGCAGCCAATTTTGAGCAAATTCCCTTATCCTAGAGATTTTCCCGCCAACGTGAAGGCTTTGGCCTGCCACATTGGTTTATCAATTTCTATATGCTTCCTGCTTCCTGTGCCTCCATTTCTTTCCTCCGCCGTATGTCCCTTTCCTTCCCACACCTGCGAGACTCGTGTGGTCAGAGAAAGTCCGCTACCACAATGACCTCATCCCCTGCGGACGGAAACATTTATGATTTATCTGCGACTCACCTCGTCCCATTTGATGAACTTCTCGCCGGTCTGCAAGGCTGGCGGGACTTCGACAGGCTTGAACGAGACAAAATTCGTCGTGCAACCACCACCACCAAACCCGCTGCCTGGTAGCGTGGATGTGCTGCTTCGTCCTGGTGCTGACGACATCGTAGCTGATGTTCTTCACTGTTCAATGTGTCCTCAATGTTCCTCAATGTATCTGCTGTGTACGTGCAGTGATAGCGATCACTTGCCGACGATATAAATAAAGCAGAGTTTGAATGCACACATGCAGTACCCACACACGATGATGGTGAAGGCCTGTCACTCTTCTCGTCCTGCCTACCACACTTGTTGTTCCTGCTGGTGACGTTGTCTCCGCCCCGTGTGTTGTCGACTTTTTATTACGTTAATCCGACATTGATTTGAATCTTTTATATCACGCGCGCGTCGTTAAAGCGTCCCGAGAGTGCTCATGAAGGCTCAGTCAGACAAGATGCTGAAGCGAAGAGCCCCCGGGATCAGCGGATATCTTCAGTTTTACAACGTTCGACATTGCTGCCCGAATATGAACTCACTGCGTGGTGGGTGGCGAACGGGTCCACAAATGGAATGTAGAAGCTTCCCAATAATCGACTAGATAATGATCAGAGTTACTCAATGTGATTGCTGGACATGTTCCCAATTTGATTACGATCAGCAATCTAGTGGTAGATGGGCTTGACTAGCAAATGTCTGGTGGAGGAGGTGAAGCCTGAAGGCTGTTGCTCGTTGGGCACGTTGGGTTTGAATGTGCGTACGCTTCTGTCCGCTCCCAGCCTGCAGCAGTCAGCACGACGCTCTCTTCGGGCACAAGCACCCCCGGCTGAATTGAATCGAAATCACCTGTGCGATCAGACCCACACAAGCCACACTCTTGCGTATATACACGGCGCCCGAAATCAATTGCTCTGTAAATAAAACGTCGGTGAACGCCGCCTCATTTCCATACAGCCACCCTCGCAGAGGAACGTGTTGCTCGCGGGAATCTTCGGAACTCCTTGAGGACCCGACGTCCGAAGTTGAGCGAGGAGAACGTACACACTAACGGATCGGGCGCTATCAGTGAAGAGTGTTATCACTGACCGAGAAACGCACACGCCAGCAGAGTAGTCGCACTGTTCCAGCGTCCACTAATCACCACCGACCGCGACGATGGCACTTGCTGGTTCGGGTCGGCGTGTCCGGGAATCGCTGGGGACATCTTCCAGCGTGTCCTCAGCCTGCGGCCTGCTGCCCTTCCTCCTCAGACACCCAGCATCCGCCAGCCGCTCTGGAGCGATGCATGCGAGCAGAGTGTGGTGGGCGCGTTCCTATGCGTGTGTCCCGATCAAGCGCTCCTTGTGCTCCCGAGGTGCAGGAGTCCTCCTGCCCCGAAGTGTGTCCACCGCCGAATCTCCTCTCGCCGCCCGCACGACCGCCTGACACTCTGCGGCTACGTGCACGGTGCGTGCAACATGCTGCTCGTTATTTATTCAATAGCAACACGGCTGCCCGACCGTCATCCGCCTGCTACGGCGGTGTCTCTTGTTGCGTTTACGTGCGCGGATTTGGGCCGTCAATGTGTCACTATGCTACAGCGGGCTACGTCTAACACACAGTCGCACGGCCCGAGCGTTGCCCAACAAAGCGCATCGAGGTAGGTTAGCTAATCTAGCCTGGCCAACTCTCACTCTACTGGCTCGCGAGCTCCCACAGCTGCTGCTGCCGCTGCTCGCGTTCGGCTCGCCTGCTGAGCTTGCCCCCCGAACGCCTGCAGCCGCAGCCGAACTCCTGCTGCCCGGCTTCCGATCTCGGAACACAACCGAA
>JARJDZ010009356.1:0-40955 GCA_030264555.1 Aleochara sp. GC000083 | reverse complement strand
TGAACAATGTATGTGATACCTTTCGACGTCGTAGCCGACGTCTGCGTTTACAACTGCAGGGGCATTTGCATCGTTTATTTCTTGATATAGATGCCTGCGACGCAGCTGAGGATGGCTTCAAAGATTTCGAGCTCGTTTTCCCCTTGGAACGTGAAAGCGGATGAAGTCATGCAAATGAACAACAAGATGGCCGACATGCAACAATTTGTCTACTCACGTTGGCTGCAGTCGAGGTGCTCCTGTTCTGGAATATCTTCCCTGCCTTGTTCACCGTGTGTTTACCTGCAGGAGATGGTGTCCATGATGTGGCAGTAGATTCAGTCGTAGAGTGAACATTTGAAGGTGAGTCTGGTGTGTGATGCTTTTCGAAGTGCTGCTTATGTTCCCTGCGAATATACATCATATTAACTGCATTCTTATTGCTTTCTAGATGACATACTCTTTGATGGTGCTGCAGTAATGCGTAGCGAGGTAGCGCAGCGTGCACGGAGAGCGGCAGCATTCGTGAGTGATCCTACGGCGGAAACGCACCGTGGGGTAGCGATCGCAGTAGACGTCCAGCATGTCACTAACATGCGATCCGCAGAGATTCCGTGGGGCGTCCAGGTCGACGGCGGCGGTCAGGTGCACCAGGTGGACGGCGACGACGACGAGCATCGCCACCGTGGCCGGCAGCATGCTGCGACCTCCTGCAGCTGGCTGGTACGACGATGATGATGCTGCTGGGGCCACCAACGCGGACCGGCGCATCTGCAAGCGGAAGAAGCGAAGGAGTGTTGAGTTACACACCACGCCGACTGGCTTTTATACGCGCCGGCGTTTGTTTGTAACTGATATGGGTATCACGTTACGCGTTTATCGAAGTAACACATCGAAAAGGTATTACCCTTTCTTCGCATATTTTCATTAGGTACTTGTATTTCTTCGCCGGCTGTCAGACGACAAGCGACGCATTGTGGCAGCGCGTGCGCCTCTTTGTCTGCGAGCGAAGAATCCAGCCAGCGACTTTCTGCGAAATGGCCACCCACACCGGGCGCACGTCTTTGAGCGCGCTCGCCGCCAGCGGCCATGACCACGTCAACATTCCGCCGATTTTACGAGCTGTTGTTTCATTTCACGGCGCGTTAGATGAGTTATGACCGCGTTGCAGGCGAATCACCTGCAGCTTTCTGTTCTAGGCTCTTCGTCGACCGCTGCGCAGCGTCGAGGACAACTTACTTGGTCGATTTATCAGCGGGCGCAACCAGGAAGCAGGAAGAACGACGGGGACACATTCGCGGGGTGTCGTCGATGGCGGTGGCGGGAGGGAGGACGTCGTCGTCGTCGGCTGTGCAGATCCGGGCGGGCCGTCGTCGATGCCGGCGATCACACATTTGGCATTCGAATGGCGGGTGAACCCCGCGCGCCGCGAGCTTTTACGCGCTCGTCGGACGCGCGCTTTTTTGCTACTCTGTTTTTCGTACTCTGAGCAGGCAAAAGTCCCAGGGCGTGCACTGACTTGTTGGAGACGGTGGAACGCGTCTCGATGCACAACCAGCAGCTGAGTTAATCGCCCGAGAGCTGCGAGTTTATTGATACGTTTGCGAATTGTCAGCATTCCACGAATTCATCGAGTACGTTTCTACCTCACCTCATCGATTTTTCATCGAAATTTCAACGGAATCTTTAAAAGTAGGTATCCAAGTCGGCACATGAATTTACTTGCTCATAAACTGCAGTTAATTTGGTAGAGATAAGACTAAACAAATTTCGAAGTGATACTATATTTAAATCCAGTAAGAAAATCCAAAAAAGACGTTATGGCATTGGTGAGAGGGGAGAGCAGTTATAGTACACATTTGACATTGCAATTCGTTTCGCGTTTGGTAAATATTTACGTAAACGCACCCGAAACTTTGGATGGCAAGTGCACACACATCTCCGATTCGCGTTTACGCTAATGTTTTGGTTGTAAGTAATCTGCGCGGCCGCATAATTAATTATTGCGTTCGATGTGTTTGGGCGAGCAATTACGCGCGGTTGACCCCGCATGTCACACTGCGCTTTAAACTCGTAGTAATTAATTTATTGCCGCACACGAGCAGCGAGTTGAAATCGGCGAGAAAAATTTGAAAAAACGCGCGAGAGTCGAAATCAGCTGGAGCGCGATACCGATAGCTTTCGGACAAGCGAGCAATTATCATTCGCGACCGTTATCTGCAAATTATGCAATTAACACACAATTTGCCAAACGCTCGCGTAACGGCGATAAATCAGGCATGGGTTTCGCGTGGCGCTCGCGCCGTTCGTGTGTTGATGTTGTCTGCTGCGCGCGGGGGCCTTTGTGCTCAGTAATTGGACGGCGTAGACGTCAGATTTTCGCCGTTCGAAAAACGTTAACGATCGATCGGTTCGCTCAGTCGATCGACCGTAATCAATAAGCGTAATTAAATCGCGTTTTTCGGTGGGTAAAGACGACCGCATTAATTCAGTTGCCAAGCCGGGTGAACTTCAACTTTGACATGGCGCATTTTCGGCGCGCCAAGCGAAAAATTGCACGTACAAACAACCTTTGTACTCAAAGGTACGCGATGTCGAAATTTGGATAGGGATTTGTTTTGATGAGGCGCTTGTTTTGGCTATCTATAAGGGTGGAAAATAATGGACGACGTTATCGTCGGTTGGTCGCCATGGTAATCATGGCGGCATCTTCAGTTAATGAGCGCCGATTGTTTTATTTGCTTTTCCGAGAGTGCGAGCGCGAAATTATTTGTTTATTTACTGAATTCCGTGTTTCTCATCTTTGTTTGTCGTTTTCAGCGCCGTTTTTCGTCGGCAACTCTTGTTTCGTGGTAAACGCCGACGTTGCTCGGCACGTGCCCGATAAAACAATCGCCATGCATCGACGACGTGTGCGACGTGGGTCAAGTTTCCCTATGTTACGATATGTCAAATCGCCGAGCCGCCATCGTCGATACACTTCGTGCCGGACGTGATTGCTTCGCAGAGTTTGGAAAATTCATTAAAATTCAATCAAACTCCTCGACCTAATGATTTGACGCGTTCGCCATTGGGATTATACAAAAGGTATAAACCCTTCCATATTAACGGTAGCATTCGGTAGCATATTGTTATTGAATTTTCCATTTTTAGGTATGTGAAAATTTCCGACATTTTAGTCGTAAAATCTAAGAAGTAGCTGTTACTGGAAACATGGCGGATCAAAATTGCGAAACACTTGGTGTCGCTTGTAATTACGCAAATGGTGATTAATTTTCCTGCCGATTTGCATATGTTCGGAAGGATTATAGACGCGTACACTTGAACGCACGATGTGTAAATATGTCACACGCATCATTAGATTATGTCAACGCAATCAATCGCAGTCGAGCGGAATGAATCGCCTGCGACGTCCCCAAAATTGGCGCAATTTGCATTTAAAAATGGGAGCGTATCCTGGAGCTGTGCACGTGCACGACTTTCATCTCGATTGTATGCCTTTACGGCCGCGATAGTTTCCCGGGGAACAATTGACTGACAAGTTATGAAATATCCGAGGTATAATGGAGCAATAAACGGCCATCGTGTTTTATCCGCGCGGCGGATAAGACCCGCTGGCCACGATCGTAAACGTCAAGCCGGCCACAAAGGCTGCCGTTGGCAATTTGTCGCCCGCAGGCAAATGTCAAGCGCGCGCGACATGGAATTTATGTGCCCGAAGACCGTCGCAGTAATAACGAGTTGTATTTATTATCGACGCACGCAAACGCGCTTTTCCGCCCGTTTCTTTTGTCCGCTTTGTCGCCATCACGGCCGTCGTCTCGTCGACTTTTCGTTGCTTTATGAATTATATCGCGCGCGCTGTCGCTTGTTAGCGCGTCGTCGTCGTTCGGTGGAAATTGCGTTGAGAAATTTATCGTTTATCTTGAGGGTATGCGCGCGCGCTCGCGATTTTCTTGCATGATTGCCTCCTGTCGTTTTCGATTTCGGCTCAGGCGCTAATCTCGAGGACCCTTTTCAAAAACGTTAGCACTCTGAACGAGGTTTGGGGTTTAACAGCAAGGGGGAAATGTGGAGGGATTTATGGGAATTAATCAAAAAATGTTTTGAGTTCATATAATATCGAATTCAAGTTGAAATGTAAATGAGTTGCATATGTCAGAGTTGACAAAAAAGTTGTATATTGGAAAGAATTTGAATGTTTTACCTAGAAAGTTGATTCAGATATTGTTAAAATTAGCGGATATTTCTAACAACTTTCGGAACATTTAGGTAGGAAATTTAATGAAGATTAATAGGCAATTAAGATAATTAAATTACCCGTTTACTTTCCGCGATAACCAAGATTTAACAAATGAATCCTCTCTCAAGAGAGATGCGCACTAGATGTCAAATCCGCTGCCACCAAAAACAAGAAAACAATCGCAGAATCTAAGCAAATACGAGTCGTAATTCCCGTCCACGTGCACGCACGAATAATTCGCCCGCAGGACATGACCACAACTAGAACGCAGCCTTTCAGCCAACGACCATCGTAATTCCATTTGAAAATGAGCGCCTGCCTTCACACATGGCTACATCCAGAACCCGTCGTCCATTGCGCCAAGTCAAAAGTAAAGGGCTTTCGTCCTTCGGGATAGACTTTTCGCCCTCCCCCAAACCGCGCAACCGCGTGGTCCGCAATGCAAACCCAGAAATGGAATCGAGTCAAGTGGGAGGATATCATCATGAATGCGGTTGTAAACTTGTTGAGCGCCTGGAATGCGCCTGGAACTGCGTAATAATGGCGCGCCACCACCGTTTGCGGCCGAGTACGTTTACTCTCCCTCGGTGTATGCGTGAATGCACGGGAGGAGAGTAGGAGCAGTCGGGAAAAGTGGGAAATCGCATGGACGCGCTCCACGCGACTTTATATACATCAGTCGAATGGCGCATCGCGACGCGACACGACGCATTCGCAAATCCACTCTCCCCATTGAGCACTTTACGTACTAGACTCGTAGCTTTTGCAATTTTTCGTACTTTTCTACACCATCCCCCTCTTGATCAACTTCCAGTAGGTGAGTTTCCGACTCGTTTCCGCTCAATCATCAAACTGTTTGCTAATTTGTTGTTGTAGTAACGCTTATATGAATGTTTTTCGTTGTTATGGTTACCATATTATGTTGCACAAAGATGGTGTCTGTTGTCATGGGTACAAATTGTGTGCGGTTGCAAACAAAACAAACGAATAGCATGTTATACGAGTTGCGGCCGTGAAAACACCGTCTAAGAATAGGTTTTTGGTGGTTCTTTCATTTCTGGACGCGAATTATGAGGTCCATACTGAAAATAGAACAACATTTGAATCGTTGCTGCATGTCTGTCATCCCGGTTTGCGTTCTGTTTGTGTGTTTTACACGTCGGGTATTTACGCGAATCGCCATCGCAGATTTTCTCCGACCACGTGAAATTTATGAATGGACATATTTCGTGTATTGTGAGATGCGTTTCGGTGTAAAATTAAAATTCGTGCGAAGTCGTTCACGTAGAACATCCGTTTCAATTTCGGGAGCGCGATGACAAATTTATGAATCAGGGAATATTAAATCAATGCTAAACGAGCAAGCAAATGACAACTCACGGTTAGAAGTCATATAAACAAGTCAAAAAAGACCTTATAAACAATTAGGTGTAAATTAATCAAATTGCGATTTTGGTATGAAAATAATTTTTTTCTAAATACTTTTGAATTTGATTTATGCATTTATTCGTGTACGATTTTGGTCAGTTGTAAGCAACGGGAACCGGAAATTCCTTTTTGCCGCCTCATGAAAATTTCATGCATTTGTGTCGTGCTGGAACAAAGTCAAACTTTTATTTCGATCTGGGCGTATTTCCGCATCAACATCCGGTTTCAATGTTGACTGCAACCGCCCAACTTCTGCATGTGACAACTCACAATTACATTCCTTACGCTTCGCCATATCCGCTCCAGCTCTGTTCGCGGCTTTTCTTTTGTTTCCGCTTCAAATTTTTCCGGCGCGTTTTTCCGTTTGGCGTGAAAAGTGAGAACTCATTGAGTACGCAAAAGTGATGCGGGCGAATTCATTCAAATATTAAATTCTTTGCTATAGTTGTTGGAAATGCCTCTTTCCTTTTAGCATATCAGCATCTGCTTTTGACAGCTCCACTTTTGTGGTTGCACTAGTAAAACCGGGATATCTCGAAAAGTAGGGATGCGATTTTCAATCCGAAAAAAGATTTGTTATCTCCAGGTAATTTTCCCTAAGCGTTCTATTTTTGCGTTCAATTGTACGATAAGTAGTTCAAAATAATTAAACAATGACCTTGAAGTTAAATGAAAAACGGCGTTAGCTTTTATAGCGTAGATAATAAATTGATAGCGCAAGAGTGCAAGCAGTAAGTAGGTGAATGCGGCGATAAAGTTGACGCATTAGGGCGCTAATTAAGAGCGACATCAATCGACGAGCGGTGGTTGTAAACGTGTGCGCGAAAATGCTAAACGCTCCAACGGGAGCTTAATACTCGAGAGTGCTCTCTCTATGCACTAGCATGTAGTAATTCATTAGGCGGCTCTCTCGGGGGTGTTTTTCTTATGTGCGCTCTTCGCCAATGCCCGCGATGATGCACTTTACGATTGGGATCGGGTTCAAGAGATCTTTTATTTTACTCAACGCACGCACCCGAGGGATTTTCTCGATCGGTAACAAAATGCTGTATTATGTTTCCTCCACCGGACCTCCTGTGGGAACCGGAAATGCGAGTCTAATCGCTTCAAATTGGATTAATTCGCGATTGCGTCGTTTAATTACGGCTTTCATTAAGATGGGCACGCGTGGCGAAAGTGTTTTAGAATGACATTTTGAGTGAGAAATGATGGGTGGGGGGCGGTTTTGCTTCATTAAAATTCTTCACATTCTGTACCATTGTTTTGTTGAGTTTAATTGCACTCGGTACGGGAAGTTGTAGGGAGTCGTAAATTTAGCTGAAAGTGATTTTTCACAAAGTTTTGCGTTTGTTTCCGGAAGCAGCGAAACGATTAGAGCAGGCTAATTAGTACTCAACGAGACCTACAATTTGGTTCCAAGTTCAGTTTAATCGGTTCAACCGTTTAAAAGTTATACGCAGTTAAAAACGCGAAAAAAAGCGAAAATTTTGCATTTTTAGGACCCGATTTTTCTGGTTAGGGTATTTCCGGGTCCCGGACAAATTCGGGACCATGACCAATGTTATTTTTTCGTCAAAATACTATAAATGCCGTTTGAATCATCAAAATCGAACCAGTAGTTCCGGAGATATGAAAATTTNATTTTTGAAAACTCGAGCGATTTTAAGAATTTCATATCATTTTTATCGCTACAAACTTTTTTTTCAATTTTTTTCTTCGAACGCGATTTCCGGTCTCCCGATGACCAAAAGGGCATAAACCCATACATTTTTGGAAAGTACTCGTCAAGACCTACAATTTGGTTCCCATTTTAGTTCAATTGGTCGAACCGTTTAAAAGTTATACGCAGTTAAAAACGCGAAAAAAAGCGAAAATTTTGCATTTTTGGGACCTCATTTTTCTGGTTCGGGTATTTCCGGGTCCCGAACAATTTCGGGACCATGACCAATGTTATTTTTTCGTCAAAATACTATAAATGCCGTTTGAATCATCAAAATCGAACCAGTAGTTCCCGAGATATGAAAATTTTTGAAAACTCGAGCGATTTTAAGAATTTCATATCATTTTTATCGCTACAAACTTTTTTTTTTCAATTTTTTTCTTCGAACGCGTTTTCTGGTCTCCCCGTGACCAAAAGGGCATAAACCCATACATTTTTGGAAAGTACTCGTCAAGACCTACAATTTGGTTCTAATTTTAGTTTAATTGGTTCTACGATTGAAAAGTTATAGGCAGTCAAATGAGCATCTTGTTGATTTTCAAAGAATTTCAATTGGCTATATCTCCGGTTCTAGTGGAGCTAGGAGGCCAGAATAATTTTTTTGAGTTCCCGTGGAAAATACTATCCATTTAGAACCTAAATAAGCCATTTATAGAAAATCTCATTTTATTTTATTCCAACGCAAACAGATAAAATTTGATTATGAATAACGTTTTGTTTGCGCTCTAAGCGAATTCGAGCCGACCTCAAATTATGATTAAACGTGTGTTTTCATCATTTTTCATCCTGGTGTTTACACGTCCGTCCAATACGATGTCGACGCCATCATGTACACCAAGTGGCATTTATCAGGAAAGAAACAACAAGAAAACACCAACAACGACTAAAGAAACAATTGTTTACTCGTATACTCGGTTCACTTGATGAACTTCACGTCTTGTTACAATCTTGCTTCGTTATTAATTCCGAAAAAATGTAATATATTTAAATTTGCGCCACTCTTTGCATTGCGAACAGGATGTTTTTTTTTTGTTTAGTTACTCAGTAACTTTAAGTTAACGTCACCAATGTTGGCAGCGAGGTGTTTGAGCACTTATATTGAAACTTTATTTACTTTTGTTTACGCTGTGGCAGTTGCTTTTGTTTGGGGGCGGTTTACGCGTAATTCGAGACGAATGGATGCGTACCTTCAGGTGGCAATAATTTCTCTTTACTAGGTCAACCATTCTCGCTATCGATTTTCGCCTTAATATTTCATTAAGATGTCAACAAATTGCAATGCTGTTACTTTTGCCTGCAAAGTTTTCATTTGGAATTTAGACATTTTCAGAAATGTCAATTTTTTAAACACCCTGTTAATGCCAATTGTCAAAATGGTTGATTGACTAAACTTGGTCAAATTCAAGCCTCGCATTAAGAACTGTTATAATTTGCAAGTAAAGAAATTGAAATTTGGAAATTTTCCATTCTGAACCATACAATGCGACAAACGAATGCAAATTCAATCTGATTATCATTTCGATTACGTCCTGTCGTAAAAGCTCCTCGCCCGGAATAAAGGCCGTAAAAAACGTAATCCTTACATAAAACGATTTTATTTCCGGTTTTCCGGGCTTCATGGCTCATAATGAAATTCCCCTTATACAATGTCGCAGGAAATGCAAATCATTCATTTCACTTAAATCAATGCGGACGGACATAAAAGTTATGCAACCAGGCATACGCCAACTTCCCAAGAAATTTACAAAATTACAAAACGATTTATTTACACACAACATATTTGAACATCGCAAGATGTTCAATAAGAAGATACAAAGATTCAACAACTTTTCTAATTTAATTTTGCACCAGTATGAACCGCAACAATTCCATCTTCTTCATCGTGGGCCAGGCGCACTTCAATCCAACCATCGTTATCCACCTTCAAGGATTTCCCCGTGCAACTACCATTGATCAAATCGCCACTGATGACGTCACAGTAGATACCATTTGGCAAAGAAGTACGAATCCTTGTATCGATGTCACCTTGAGTGGCAAATGCAACGAAGCCAGCACCCTCCAGCTCGAATGCAATCTGCCAATCGCTTCCGGACCACCAATTCACCAAGCGGCGACCTTTGCACACATTCCGGAAGCGCACCATGTTGTAGATCTGTCTCCAGCGATGCTCACAGATCCAACCGTTCGAACAAGTATCATCCGGGTTGATCCCTGGTGATATCAAGTTACCGGAGGCATCTTGTGGTGGTCCCTGGTCCTTATGGTCGAAGGCAAAGCTGGACATGATGCGGGTGTTTCTGTAGTATGGATGGGCCAACATGAAACCGACGGCCATCTTGTACAACTTGGACTCTTTGTGGGTTAAGATGGAGTAGCGATCATTGGCGCGTTGATTGTCGTGGTTATCGACGAAGACGAGGGCGTCCTCATTGGAGAGAAGGCCCCATTCGGGTCCCCAATTGACGAGCCACTTGAGTTGGTCCTTGGAGCGGAAAAGGTCGCCCAGTTTCACCCCGAATTTGAATTCTGTGACTGCTGCAAAGGGGATGTACTCCTCACGGTGGACAGCTTCACCACCCAAATCGATGACTTCCTGGTAGAAATATGGACGGGTGTTTTCCGGATGGCCCAATTCGGGGTTCAAGTTGCGTACACGTGAGTAGATCACTTTGAGGTCATTGGGATCCATGTGTTTTGCGGCATCAACCCGGAAACCAGCAACTCCCAAGGTTACTAGTTTGTCCAAAAAGCCAACGATATCCGAACGGACATTTTCGATACTTTGGTCCAGATCCTTGAGACCCACAAGTTCGCAATTCCTCACTTCTTGTGGGTTGTTGTAATCATTGAGTGGACAGGAGTTATGAAAGTCCACATTGGTATATGGCACTTGTGGATAGGTCTTTGAGTCCGGATAAGCTACAGATCCTCCGGTTCCAGTACCCTCACGACCTGGACCTGTCATATGGTTGAAGACGACGTCCACGTAGATATTCACACCAACCGCTTTACATCTGCAACCAACAATACACGAACTATAGATCCCATTTTGGGCCTGAACATGGGTTCTACCTTTTGACCATATCAGCAAACTCTGCTTCATTTCCGGAACGTGTTTCCAACTTGTAACTGATTGGTTGGTAACGTTCCCACCATGGGCGATTAGCCACAATGATATTTTCACTCACCGGAGATACCTATAGAAAAATTGGCGAAATTTATTGATCCAGCATTCGTAGGTGATGCTTAAAGGTCATTTACCTGGACACCAGCATAACCTTTATGCTGCAGGAAGCGTTCACATTCGTCGGCGATGTCGGACCACTTCCACTCGAAAAGGTGGACGATGCTATTACGATCTGGGTGGAAATGTGAATCTTTGTGGCCGACATTTTGACCCAGGATGGTACAAGACCACCAGAGCGTGACTACCACAAGTTGTACACTGTAGCGCGTCATTGTTATGGTACTACTGATTGAGTTGAAATTCGATGCGCATATAAAGGTTCGATGATTGATAACGAAAGTGATTATCACTCATGTGATAACGCCTTCCGTCCGGTAGAAATTCACGTGGTAATCATGGAAGCTGCACCTGTCAACAACAAGTTTCTCGTAGTATTATTTGGTGATTAGTCAGAAATTTAGGAATTCTAAATTTGTTTGTATGATTATGATCACGTACGACGTCCAGAAGACATTTTCGAAGATCGATATTGATCATTTCCAAAATCAGTTAATCTTCCAAAGAAAGTTACCATTCAAAGTCTTTCTTGGAAGTTTAAAAATGATATTTCAAAATAGTTTGTTTATTATCGATGGATAATAAACACTAATCATTGTGAACACGTTTCAAGGTTCAAGATCATTATCAAAATTGATGTTTCCAACAACTTTATCTAAAATTTCCATGTAGCCAATTAACATGCTTTCATTCATTTTTATCCTCGAAATTGCACTGATAACGATTAATAAAACACGAGAAAAATCATGAGAAAAAGTTGGTAATCAGCGTCAATTACGCCAATTAAATGAGAAATTAATTACTTATCACTTTCTCATTAACTCATACATGTTCTAAAAATAAATAAGCGTTAGTAAACAAAAAACATTGAAAGTGCTGAAATTAGCAGTTTCCTTTCTATCTTATCAATGTTAAGTAAGACAACATTAAATTTAACAGCTTATAATCATAAGATTAAAATATCTACAAAGGTAGAAGATAATTTTAAATTTTAGGAAACTTTAACATTTTTTTTGTAGTTGAAACTGACAAATTCAATTGTTTCAGCATCCATATTTAAATGAGGTGTGACTACGTCATTGACAATTTCCTGGTGGTACGTACAACGATGCGAAGAAGATGAACGCAACTTCACCAAAATCGTCGCTTGTCAAGCTCGGCCTGTATCCACGACAGAAGACCCTAAAGGTGATGGTTCTAGGACAAGGAGGTGTCGGAAAGTCCGGTGGGTATTTTGCAAGATGTCAAAATAGATTGGAAATGTTATACACAACTTTTCAAAAAGTTTGTTAACGTGCACGTGCGACAAGTTGTCTGATGTGGTGTATGCAACCAATCGATCATGGCTTAACTATTACCAATTCGTTCCGAGTTCGTTATTGACACTTTACTCAATAATGCAACGGCTGGACAGAAAAGGTGGATAGAAAGTGGCGTTGATTGATTGAACCCCCTCTACAAGTCGTTTATTTCGTTGCGACGAGTTCAAGGGTGTTGTCGCTTTCATTCAAAATACTTTCACTTGCCGCTCATCGTTAAGTGTTTACTAATAGCTTTCCTTCATCCTGTCCCTTCTCCGTTGTCCTGTAAATCATCCACATCCTCATTGTTGCGGTAAACATGTTAACGAGCTGCAAGTCATGATTGATCGATTGCACACGTGTCTGAATACATTTCGAATGCATCTAATCCGCAGCCATTTTGTTGCAGCAATGGTAGTGCGATTCATCACGAAGCGCTATATCGGCGAGTACGATCCCACGCTGGAGAAAGTTTACGCATTTCACACGCTGATTGACAACGAGATGATCTATTTCGACATCCTGGACACTGCAGGCCAGCCGCATGTAGGTGCTTGTTTGTTTACGCTTCCGTTTCCGGTGATTGGCTTCATTGACCCTCAAACGTCATTCATGTTCATCGTTTTGCTCCAAGAACGCAAGCATTGTTTTATTGATTTTTGTACACATTTCTAATCTAAGTTAGTAAGACAAAACCGTTTGGTGTTTTGTAGGAAAACGAGTCATTAACGCTGGAAGCGAACATCCGGTGGGCGGAAGCGTTTATCCTGATGTATTCAGTAACGGATAAATGCTCCTTCGACGAATGCTATCGTCTCAAATTCCTCATTAATTACAACAAACGCCGTCGACGCTTGGGTGGCAGCACGAGCAGTGGATCAAATAAAGATGGCTGCCTGGATGTGCCAGTCGTCCTCGTAGGGAACAAGACCGACCAGTCCAACGACCGCATGGTCACCGTCGAAGAAGGTCAACGAAGAAGTAAGGAAATCGGTTGTGTTTGCTTCCATGAGATATCCGTACGTGAAAGCATTGATCAGGTACAACCCAAATCTCTTTTTCAACGAGTCATGACCTAAAATTTCAATGTTTAAGGTCTGGAGTGTATTTCGTGACGTATGTCGCTTCTGGCGTGTCCAATCGAAATGTCCATCGAAGCTGAAGCGCGCTGGAAGCGACAAAGAACAAATTTCACCAGATACAGTACGTTTGCTGTGCTCTGCTACAACCACACCCACAACAAACCATCAAGGAGGTGGGCTTTTTGGCAGGCGATGGACCGAGGGGGAATTGGACGCTGGAGAGGACGACGATAGCATTGCATCGAGTCCTGGTGAAGTAGCGCCTCCATTCCGAGGACGAGCGTCCACCGATGGGCATTTACTCCAGAAGACGTGGAAGTGGCGATATCCGCCACCCACGTCCACGTCGACCACGAATACGGCAGCGGTTGGGTATTATCCTTCGCGGGCGGCGCGACGTATGTCGATTTCCATGCGCGGCAACAATGCTAGCAGCTATTAGGTAATTTCACCATATTAATTGGCGCGCGAAATGGTAGAGAAATGGGGGGAAACGTATTCCAATTATTGACTGTGATTACTCTTGTTGTCCATTTGTCGTTTCTGTTCTTGTTGTCTGTGCGTCTGTGAATAAATGTTGCTTCACTGAGCGGCAGCGTGCATTCAGATGCCACTCGCCCTCGTCCTGAAGTTCAACATTCCCACGGATCGCGTCCTCAGAACGGAACTCGATTTGAAATTCTGCAACAAATGCAAATCATTTTAACGTAGGCAACCACACTAGCACAAGGTAAAGGCTAGTATCCACTCCAATCTCAGAGGAGAAAATGAGTATCTAGCCTTTATGCTACCTGGTCAAGGTGTAGGCAACCGCACTAGCACAAGGTAAAGGCTAGTATCCACTGCAATCTCAGAGGAGAAAATGAGTATCTAGCCTTTATGCTACCTGGTCAAGGTCAATTATTTGAACCTCCAAGTCAAGTGTCATTTGTGAAACAAAGCAGTGCAAATTTGTGTCCTGTAAGTTTAACTCATTTATGAATGTTACGTACCATTTGTGGCCTTCCAAACTCCATGTGATGGTAAATATTCATTTGCATTTCCACCTGTATGGGCACGATAAATAATTTCGGCTCCACAGCCAGCATAGTTTTCCGCATCAGCTCCATTTTGCGCACAGATCTACAACACGAAACTTTTCGTTTACAGCTTCAAGAATTTGCCCATCCAACGCTTACCTTGGTATATAACACGGCGCTGTGTACATCTTATCAGTGTTGCTATCACGTATCTTCCCCTCAATGAGGATCACATCATCGACGCAATCGGGGATCTGGACCATTTGTCGCCCATCCGTATTCGGTATGAACGACTTCTCCATGAAGTAGTGCAGCTCCTCCATCTTCAAGTTGCGGTAGATCGGCATATTCCACATGATGTTCAGGGCGATATTGACGCCGACGTACTTCCACATGCGGGACCTCAAACCATGCACCGGATCATTGTTGCTGAATTCGGCGATCCTAAGAGCAGCGTCATCAAGATGTAGGGCACGTACCTTGGTGATGGCACGCACCATCGAATTGCTCGGCCTTCCAGTCAGATACGACAGCATCCCGACGCAGTTACCCGGGATGATGAAATGCTTCCGCATCCGATGAAAGTCCACGTCGTTGATATACTCGCGCACCGGAAGCGCTCCAAGAGCATTCACAGCCATCCTTTCGGTCTCGTCAGGTGAGTACACTACAACGGCCATTCCTTCAATTATTATGTATATCCCATTACTCAATGTATCCTCTTGCAGAACGGACATGTCACGTTCGAAGACGACGAGCTCGGCCATCTCGTAGAGGTCATCCAGGCCGCGCAACGTTTGAAAGAACGGCAGCGACTTGAAGAACTGCAACGGCGTCGCCAGCGAGACTTGACGAATGCTGGCAATCGGCTTATGCAGCGACTCAATACAATTGAGCAACTCGGAGTACTCAAACTCGTCGGTGAAGCCCATCTGCTTCATCACCTGAATACTTTCGCGCATCGTGTTTACTGAAGTATCAACGATTCTACGCGTCTTCGCCGTCGCTGCCACCCACGGCATGTGCAACTGCACCTTGCACAACTCGTACAACACTTTCCACTTTTCCCCGAGCAGCTCGGACTCGAGCCGTCTGCGAACGTGGGGGCTTTCTGGTATGTGCTGCAAAGAATGCAGCACTTCCTGGTACGAGATCAGTACCGAAAGAGCGATGCCATAACTCAACAACATGCGCTGACCAATTCTGCGATTACATACACGCAGCAAGACGTGGCGCGCTTCGAAGATGATCTGCACGAGCTTCAAAAGGCGTAGATTGCGTGCAGGTACCAGGAACAACCATATAATGTTCCCGAAAATGTTCACTCGAAAGTACCCATCGAACATGAGCCACAGCTCGATTGTATTTATCACGAGCATACCAAGATCGAAAAGATTCCATGCATCGTGCAGATAATGGCGGTAGCCGTCGTGGAAGTCGATGTGCCAATGAACCAGAATTCTGGCGATGATGTCCCACACGAAAATTGCGTAGGGCACTAAGAGAAGGGCAACATTTGTGGTTGGCCATTCGTAGAGTATCATGTAGAAACAAACGATGCTCCCGAGGATCACGATATACAAGAAGATATCGTAGATGAGGTTGTACGTGATGATGTAGAGGTACCGACGGCAACGGTTGCGTGGGGGTCGCACCTCGACACGGGTGTCTATGAGGTCCACGAGGAAGTCGTGGAAGTTGTCATAAATGGTACGTTTCGTTAATGGGCGTAGAAGAGTGGCGATGTCGATTTTTCTCTTGGGTGCTTGTTGTGCCATATCAATGGCGAACAACAGATATTTGAGGTTCTTCTTCAACATAAATCCTCTCTCTTTTTGACGGATAAACGAGATTTTCTGGGTTTGCAACACCATTGTCTTCAGGTCCCTAAAAAGTCAGAGGAAATCATTAATTTTACCCTTAACGGGGCAAATTTTACCTCACCTGATCTTTTCTGCAAAATCCTGAGAACTTATATTCTCCTCAATTTCAGTACATTCGAAGCAACTTGGTCGTTTTGCTGCTCTAGTCGTCCTATTCACTTGTCCATCATCTCCACCTTCCGCTTTTGTCTTCTTAATGGTTCCACTTTCCAAGGAAAGTGCCTCATAGACCACATGCCAATTCACATCCGCCAAATATTTGTCCATTTTAGAAATCTCCAAATAGTTGTCTCTGGTGCTTGCCAATAAGAAAAAGCAGTTGGCTACATTGGTTTTGTTCGCGAGGTCAATGATCTCACATCTTAGAGCAGTATAAATCCTTTTCATGAACAAATTTGCAAAAATCAACTGTGCAGCAATCATAATCAAGGTGAAACTGATTGGGTAGCTAAACTGCTCTGAGGTTTCCTTAGAGTGGTACACAATGAGCACTTTCAAGAGTTCAAAAATGTCCCTTCGAACCATGACCAACGAAATGATGGTGTACATATTGCGACCGAATTTCTTCGTTATGTAGAAGACCACGGGCAATATACAAAATCCCCGAATTATGGTAATGATGAAAAAAGTACAGATTGAATGAAAAATTGTCCTAAGTTCGAAAAACTGTACTGTTCGAATGAATGCGTAGCCATAAACCCGTAAACAGCACAAACTCGAAATAGTTAAGTGCATAACATCCAAGGAAAGTCTGAAGAGGCGATCTGCCTTCTGGGATATCTGCCCTTTTTCCGAGCAGACCCGCACACTGAAGACGAAAGTGCAGAAAACCCCCGAACAATAGAAGACGTACTCACAGACAATGTACTGCATATAGACGAAGAGAACGATGATGAGGATGCTGTATTGGAACTTGTTGGTAATCCGTCCCATCAAGGTCTCGCTCAATTTACCACAAGCGTACCCGCAGAGTAGACCCAAACCCACGAAGCGAGTGTACGTGAAGATCAAATGATGCAAGTCGCTGACGACACCCTCGACCCACGCCAGATAGATATCCAGGAGGACGCAGCTATTTGCCAGGATGGTGATGCTTTCTGCAGTCATCAAGGTGCGACTCAATTGGGTATTGTCCAAACCCTTAACGACCTTGTACATTGCAGGTGTGTCGAAACTAGCTAACGACAATCCGTAAGCTATGGTGAAGATCCAGTCATTGTAGCCATAGATCAGTACCGACATGATGTACCCAAAAGTCAGTACGAACACCACGAAACAGAAGGTGTTCATGATTATTAAAGGCAGGATACATTTGAGGAATAGTTGACCGTCCATATCGTAAACCATTGTGAAGACTCTGATTGGGATCAGAAGGGAGAATAGGGAGTATGGATTGACCTCTCTAGCCATGGGAATGATGGTCGGGTAGAAAAGGGCGATGCATCCACCTCCAAATGCCAGGATGACCATGAAAAACCGGCCGGTCACATCCACATTTAAATATGCAAAAATCTTCTTGCTATAGATCACCAAAATGATGAAGGTGGCGAATAGCAAGAAAGTCAACGAAAATGAGATCTCATTGATGCAACCCCTATCGATTTTGAACGTATCCATTCTGAGGTCTTGGTAATTCAGACGTATTGGATGTGACCAATATGACAGTTTATTGACTAAGTTTATGCATAGCTTCCTCGATCCAATCTCGATACGTAATGACATTAACATAAACGCCGGGTTTATTGGCATACCCGCAATGCTGCCCCCAGGAGGTGACCCCATACAACTTGAAAACACCTTCGTCGAGGCACGCCAAAGGTCCTCCACTATCACCATCGCAAGCATCAACGCCACTGTTCATAAATCCTGCACACAACATCCCGGAAGTGATAGCTTCACCGTAGACATGCGGCATTTTGCACACCTCCTTCGAAAGGATCGGGATCCAACCAGCTCTTAAGATCTTGGAAGCTCCTAGAAAAACAGAACATACGAAGGAATTATTAGTCCTGTTTCTATTCTCTTTGATCTAATATTGAAGATCGTACTTGATTTTCCATTTCCAATCGACCCAAATCCGGAAATGGTACAGTTCAACCCAACGGGGAGCTCCTCATTCGCCTTGGGCAAACAAATGGGTTGCAGATCCTTAGACAACTTGAAGCCACGACCCTTCAATCTCACAACAGCGAGGTCATTATTCATTTTGTTCCCCATACCGAATTTGGGATGGATGACAAAATCTTCGATGGAAAATTCCTGCTCGGTGCCTTCGGGTACATCAACATCGTAATCGCCAGCGACCACGTAGTACGCATCCTTGGAGAACCCTCTGAGACAATGGGCGGCTGTGAGGACATATTGCGAGGAAATCACGACCGCACCACACCAATGCGCTGATTTCGTTTTACCATTGACCCGGATGCTTGCCTAAAATCATATCTGACCTTACGAACAATTCAAGGTCTTGTAGGAAAGGTGGTACCTGCCAAGGATATTCACCAGGCTTGGCAAACGAACCGTGTACCACTCTGAAATGAAGATCATCATCAAGGTCCGTGTTGCTGAATATTGCATCACTTCGTAGTCCGCATTTTGTTGGTAGTCCTTGGTCCCTTGGAGGTCTTTCGGTAATTTTGATGTGTCTAGGCTCCCCCAGGTCATTGCAAATGATACCGACATCTTCGGTATGTTCGCAATTGTGTTCCCCCCAATCCCAATGAATGCACTGCTCCAATTCCGTTTCGTTACCCAAACAGAATACCTGATCCAACCAGATGGGTCCCGTCCCAGCACCAAACTGGCCATCTTTGACCACTTTAGATGCTCCCGTATGACCCAGTTGTCTACACACAACCTTAGCTGCATCATCATTGAAGTCATCATCACAAACCGTCCCCCAGATCCCATTGTGTTTCAGTTCGAGTCGACCTTTGGTTCCTTGGGTTAATCTCAATTCAGTTGGTACCTGAAAAGTCGGGGCAATGTTTCAAAATGTGGGTTCAATGAGTCGGGTAATAATTACGTCACATAATGCAGGAGCTTCATCTGATTTGTCACTACAATCGTAGACCCCATCACAGACGAACGCCAATGGGAGACATTCCAGAAGGTTGGCACATTGCCAATGACCTGTGGGGCACGCTTCTACAGGGGTTTTACAAACCACTCCAACGATCTACCCAAAAAATACAATCAAAATGGGTAGAATCATGTAATAATCATGGTATACCTCTTGGGCTTGACAGTTGTGCTTCCCCCATCCTGCAAAATCGCAATCCCTTAGTGTGGTCTCATTACCAACACAGCTGACATCATCCATAATGTATCGAGTATCATTTGCTGGTGGAAGGTCTTTGGCAAAGTACGAGTTACCACGTACTTCAGCTGCTCCCAGACTGAATCCCAACTCTCTGCAGACGACGTCCGCGTTCCTCAACCCAAACATGTCATCGCAAACATGACCCACTTTTCCAAATGCTACCAAATCCCAAAAACGTATTTAATTAGAACCGGAAATGAAAGCCATAATTGAAGTGGAACCTCCATACCTTCAACTTCTATGCGCCCGCTGTGCTTATTGGGACCACCAACCAATCGTATCTTGTAGTTGAAGGCAGTAGCTGTACACCCTTTTTCGTCCATACCATCACCACAATCATTGACCCCATCACAAAGTTGCTTCTTACTAATGCATTTCTTATTCGTGCACAAGTAACCCGCATTTTTGCTGCAATCAACGAAGAATTTTTCGTTCTCGTAGTAATCGTACAAGGGTAGGATGATCAATGCTCCTGAAGAACCAACATTGCTATCTAGAATGTAGCAGGTACCATCATTTTTCCTACAAAAAAAAATGGTTAAGTTGGTATTTTGAAATTGATTCTTTAAGGGTACCGATAATTGAAACTTTTGCAGTTCATCTGTAGACAACTTCGAGCACACCATGCTACAGTAACATTCTCCAATTTGTTGGCTTCCTTCACTGCCAATTTGGTACCTGCTGTCTTGGAGAATTCTCCGAGACTCAGACCACAATCTTTTTCGTCAGCCCCATTTGGGCAATCCTTGAATACACATGTTTAAAAATTGGGTTCGGAAATATTATTAGGGAATACCTTCTCTCCATTGCAGACCAAGGTTGGGGCTATGCACACCTTGTTCCCACACTCGAAACCTTTCCGGTCACACCAGTTAACTTCCGGTTTGGAGCCTTCCATTTCGGGTTCCAGCAACAAATCCTCGTATTCAAAAACGTAGTCTGCATTCACGTCGGTTGAAGGGAATGGTGGGGGCCATTGTTTGGCCTTGTAGGTTGATGGTGAGGCGGTTAAAGGTTCCACATTAGAGGAAGGTTTCCGTGTGGTTGGTTCTAAACTGGACCATAAATCTTCGATTTGTTGGTCTAAATTTTGTTGGACTGGGGCGTGCGTAAATTGATTTGGTCTGTTATGTGTCCAGGCTTGTTGAGTTGGTTGTTGATAATAATTATGTTGTATTTCTGGTACATTTTGTGGTTGTTGTTGAACCCATCTAGAACCAGACCAATTTTGTTGGTGTTGCTGATTACCTCCCCCAGTTTGTCCTGTAAAGGAACTTTGGGGATGTCCCCCAAATTGGGTACCCTGCCCCTGATCATATCTGCTTGTACTTGAAGACCATGTGGTACTACTTTGTTCGGTTTTCGGACTTTGACCACATTCGACATTGTAAGGATGGTCACAAACATTCAATTTGGGGTTAAATAACGTACCAGGACCACAATCCATGATGTGGGTCCTGCCATGACCACAATTCAGAAATTTGGAGCACTCCGTTGGATGTGCCATCACTCCAGAATAACCTTCGGGACATTGAGGTCGCGTTTGAACCTGCCCTTGATTTTGCGATTGAAAATATTGACTATTATCATAGTTGTGAATCTGTAGTGATCCCACTTGTGGGTGCTGTCTCAATTTGGCCCGTTCATTCTGCCCCCCAGGGCAAATCGCCTTGTACGCATGGTCACAAGCATTGATCTGCAAATTGAAGAGGGTTCCAGGTGGACAGGACATGTCATGTTGTCGGCCATTATCGCAGTTTATGAAGCGAGTACAATCACTGTAATGGGGGATAATCCCTGAGAACCCAGAGGGGCAGTTCGCTTGAACCTTCTCGCTCAAATTGCTAGCATCTATCAACCTAGCGGTTCTTGAACCACTAATACAAGTGACCTTTCCGGGATAGTCACATTCCAATGTTGCCGGGTTGAATAGAGTACCTGGGGCACAGTTCTGAACCACACCCCGACCATTCCAGCAGTTCAGGAATTGATTGCAGGATTGTTCGTAGGGTAGATGCCCAGTCATTCCTGGAGGGCATTTGAGGTATGCCTGAATGTCCCCGATTTGATTTGTAGTCGTATGGGATATCTTCCCGGAGTAATAGTTTTGAGGCACGATGACGTTTTGCTGATGGACCACGTGATGACCTCGTTGTGGTTGAAATGGTAGGCCTTGAATTGTGGACCCTCCGTAGGAATTACTCCCTGAAGTCTGAGACCATGATGGTTGGTTTGGTTGATTACAATTTGTGGTGCAACCTTCGTTGGTTCTTTGTGAAGGTTGTCCTTGTGGAATGGTTAATGAGGTTACATGAGGATAGTGGGTAATACGAACTGTAGAGTTTGTAGATGTAACAGGAGGGCAGCCATGTTGAGAATTGCAGGGTTGAGGACCTTGAAGGTTTGGGTAGTTTCCTGTTGGTTGGGATTGTCCATAATGGTTATAAACTTGATGTTGTGGTGTTGGGCTTGATATTGGGTAATTTCCAATGGGTCTTGGGGTCACATATGGGTTATATCCACCTGTATATGTACTCTGTGGGTATGCAGGTCTATTTTGACCAGTGGTTTCACCAGGGGGACAATTAGATATACATGGGGTTCCTTGTGGACCATGATTTCCAACATTTGTATAGGGTCGTGGAGTTGTATATGGGTTATATCCATTGTTCTGAGAAGTATATGTATTCTGGTAGGTTGTAGGACCAATCTGACCTGTAGTCCCACCTTGGGGACAGTTAGTAACACATCCAACACTTTGGAAACCTTGATTTCCGTAACTTGGGCTGGGTCTAGGGGTCACATAAGGGTTATATCCATTATATTGTGGTCTACGTCGATTTGTGGGCCTACTTTGTTCAGGAGGACAATTGGAAACGCAATGTTGCCCTTGTTGACCTTGACTTTCCAAATTTGGATAGCCCCCAGTTTGTGAACCATACGTATTTTGGGTACCTGGTTGATAATTTCCTTGAGGTTCCAATGATCCATAAGGGTTATACCCTCCGTTTGGGAAAACATTTGATGGAGTCGTAGATCCATTTGAACAATTCCAAAAACAAGGATAACCATTTGGCCCAACTTGTTGTACTGTACCCCATGGATGTTGTTGACCACCAGATGGTGTAGATCCCCCAGAAGGGTTATAACCTCCCTGGTTTACATTTTGACCTCCAGTTGGACCTCCAGTAGAGCAATTTGAAAAGCATGGATATCCATTGCTTCCAATTTGATTATTTCCTGTTGGGTAACTTGGATAATTTCCAGATGGTATGGTCACTCCATGAGGGTTGTATCCATTATTTCCGTTTCCTCTTGTATCCGACCGATCTTGACTTCCGGAATTTCCGTTTCCTTGACAATTAATCGTACATGGTGTTGTAGAAGACCCTCCATACTGACCGGAAACATCTGATACCACACTTCCATAGGAGTTATAACCAATGTTGGTTGTACCATGGGTATCCTCATCATCTATCGTCTGTGCATTTACTTCCTGCAGCCTTCCATTTCGATTATTTTCATAGAGTCGCCTCAAATTTTCATCATTACGATGTTGCTGCACATTGACATTCGTGTAATTCTGAAAAACTTGCACTTGTTCGGTGGTACTCTGTTGTGGGTCATACCCTTGCCAACCCAGGGTTTTCATTCCTAGTAGTTTCCCCTTTACTGAAGACCCTGACTGTGTATTTCCATCCCCGGGCACGTAAATCTACAAATAATTTAATTCATGCCCCAAAATCATTTTTAGTATTCCAACTTACAGAATTACACACGTAGAAACAAGAAAACAACACAAAAATCTTTAACAACATTTCGCAAGCTTTATATTCGTTTATTACTCATGTTATACTTTTCGTTCTGCGGTCATTCATTAACTGTACGATGATAAATTTAATGCTACGCTTGTCCCATCAACAGCCATTTGTTTTGAGTGCTGATTATGAGGTCAGCGGGTTCACCATAACAACCAACAACGAATCTGTGCCAAGTTAGTCATTTCATCATCGGGATTTCTCCGGAAAAATGCGGGGAAGATTTTTATTGCATTCTGGGAATCGAGTACTCGTGACGTCATTGGTACCAAGGGCGTCACCATAGTAACCCCTGTCAAAAATTGTAAACATGTGAGTGCAACATGACAATTGGTCCTGTATGTGCAGCGTTCCATGCACAAATCTGCAATCCTAGTGACTTCAGGTACTGTTCCAAAATTCGCGACCTTATCAACCATCAGTTCACTATTTCAGACTGTCATTTGGTGTTCCTCTGGAAGATGTCTGTCGTGGCAATGACCTCCACCCTTCGTTAAAGGTAAACGACCCGATATCATTACATTTTTGACAATTCGTATCATTTCAGCGTCTTTTTGTCGCAACTTACCAAAGTTTCTGTACCCTTGCAAACAATTTCACCAAGAGGCAACTTCAACAATGTCTTCAGCAAATTGCTGATAAATCAAGAAGACTTGATTCATCTCTGATAGATGCGTTAACATTCAATCGACCTCTACCAGAAGAAATGCCATTCGAATTCTTACTTGATGCTCTGCGATATTTTTTGCAATCATTGCCGTTTCCCTTGATGTCATGGATCTCACAGAGTGCGAAATTCAATTGGATCCAACTTTCTGGTGATTGTCGACGGGCATTTGAAACACGTTTAAGCAACGAACAGGATAACAACACTCTGGTTCGTCGATTAACGGAGTAAGTACATTAAATTGATTGATAATTTGGTGATACAAATTGTTATCTAGTGAATTGTTGCGACTCCCTCGCGTGAATCTACTCCTCATTGGATATTTCGTCAATTTCTTGCGGAGCTTGGTTTGGTGTGGTCAACGATTCAGCAAACATTCAGCTGTGATTCTTGTAAATTACTTTGCACCCTCCATTTTTCATGCATCTAGTAACAAGGTCAGTTTGTTTTTTGTAATTCCCCTTCGAATTTTTGTAATTGGTGGCATTTTCGCAGAATTCTCATGTCTATCATCCGCTCATGTTGTTCCTGTTGATAAAATGGCCGTGCATTCAAGGACAATGCATCCGGACATCACCAAAGTGTTTCCGGCCATATCTATCACGTTGTCATAGTGATTTCTGCATTCAAACCTCTCCAAAATGCTGGAATAAAATTCATGCCGTGAATAGTTTGAGTACAATTCACGAATCAGATGAACCTGCATCAAATAGATCTGATGTTGGTACAAAAAATGTGAGTTGTCAAACAAAATCGTTGGATAAACTATCCAACAATGTGCAAACATCCTCCGTGAATCTAAATAGCATTCATGCACAAACAAGTCAATTATTTTTAAATCAAAAACCTGGGATTACTTCAACATCCTGTGAATTACTGCAACCAGTTATACTACATTCGAATATCTCCATTGTGGGAAACGGTACTCCCGTATGTGATAGCCTATGGGATTTGATAAACCAATCCGAACCACCTTCTCAAACAACCAAATCGTACGAATCTAATGAGAAATGTAAAAATTCCAAAACTAAGAAGAAAACGAAAGAAGCCACAAGAGACTTAAGTTATGGCGAATGTTACAATGATATCAAATACTTAAGTACAGATCCCGTGCTGCAGGATACTGATGATGTCATGGATGAATCAAATAAATTGGAAATGCGCACGAGGAGTAGTCTTCTAAAATTGTTGAAAAGTCAAAGCAACAAGATTCGCAACGGCTTGGAATTTGTAAAACGCACTGTAGACAGGACGAGAAGTGAGGAATACATGCGTCGCCATATTGCTTCCGGTTTCCGTTACAAGCGTATGGGGGATTTACACGGGAACCGGAAAGGATTCACGTTCTAATAGTGGTCAATAAAACGCGCAGAGATGCAGTGTTAAAAAATAGTTGTTCACCTCAATTTAATAATAACAATAATAAATAACTGTCAGCGTCGCGTTGGCGCCTGTTTCCTTAATCGTACAATGAGGGGGGCCACCGATTCGTGGGGTGGCTGGTGAAGCTCCTTCATAAATCTTGCGAAGGATTGTGGTTGCTATCACTAAAAATCACGATTTGGTCGCTCATGGTCGTCGCGATTTCCTTCACGTGTGGCGCATGCAATGCTAGACCAGCGAGAAACCTTGCGTTTGCTGGATGGCCTGAAGCAGCTTGTACTTAAGTCGCTCCTTCGTCTTGTAACGCGGCAAGTCCAGCAGATTGAAGCACGTGTGGGCAACTGGCAAGTACTTGTCATCATTGGTCGGTTGAATTGTGATCTGCAAAATTGTACATTTGAAAATGTCGTTGAAATGTTTGTTGGGGAAACAAACCTTGATCTCCTTCATACCCTGAATGGGTATTCGGTCACTTCCGGTGAGATACAGCAGGAATTTCTTCTTCTCGGCCAGAGGCATCTCATGCAGAACCTCCCAGAACCAACGAATAACTTGATCGGACGATTTGTAGCCACCTTTATATTGGGCGTATTCTTCGAGAGCATGCCAGTCGTAATTTTCGTTGCCAACAACAACAGACATCAATTCGTGCGAATGGAAAAGTGTGAGCACTCGTCCACCGCACACTTTCATGAAGCCAGTAGAGAATGCTTCATATTGTGCCTCCACCGACGTATTGAACAGGTAATCCACGTATAATTGTACATATTCCTGCCTGCAATTAAACAAATCAAATTATCATTTCTAGATGATAATCAAATCATGGGGGTAGATCACCCACAACACAGCGTCTTGTTCCACGCGTCTCCATAGCAACGAGTGAACAACGCCAAGAAATTGAACTCTGTGTGAAATTTATGAAAGTAAAACGTACTTGTTCTCCTGTGTGACCATAATATTTTCGCCGTGTGGTTTCAACTGGATGCTCTTCACTTCGCCGAACGCCTCTCTGGAGATTTCAAAGGTGAGTCCAAAAACATCCGCAATATCAGACTCGTTGTAATCCAATAGGCTTTGCAATGAATTCGCAATCATCGGTGATAAACCCTTGACGTCAGCCAAACCAACCGGTTCGCTCAAGAGTTTCTTGTACAGCACGAGTGGAAATGGAATGTCGATGATTGTGAAGTTGTAAATCGCCAGGCCGCAGATCTGGCCAATGAACGAATACATGGCAGCATCTTCGAGTGAATCCTGTGAGAACCATATGGAGCGCGTCTCCTCGTACTCCTTGAACATCCCATATTTGGGATCTAAAATCTCACGCAGCAGCAGCAGGAAGAACTCCTTGCGGACGCCGCCAGCGTCTTCAGCCTCCTCGTCGCGAAATTTCACCTTGAGTGGTTTTTTCAGATCGAGCGAGCTCTGCATCCGCAGCTGGCAGAGCGCGTCGTCTACGAGCCGATCGCGACTAACATCCAGCATGAGGTACTGATTCAACGAGCCCATCGTCGGCAGCGGGTTCATCAGAAGGTTCAACACGGCATTGCGAGCGGAGACCTGCATCGCGTTCTCCATCTGGATGACCTGGTCCGTCTGTAGCAGACGCGTCTTCGCCTGCGCATCAAAGATGAACGGATAGTTGCACAGGTAAAAACGATTCTGAAACAACCTCGCTTAGAGTAGGCTTAATTTGCGTGGGTCGATGGGTGCTTACTGATGTGTCGCTCAGCCAGGAGACGTAGTCGAAACGAATATCAACATAGTCGAGCAAATCGTTCATGTGGAACGTGTCGTAAGGCACTTTCAGACCCTCCATGCTGTTGTTCAGCTTGTTGAGGAAGTCCAGCAGGTTCAACACTGCGATTAAACTCTCATCTACTTGTATCACCTAGAAAAATCCTTGTTACAAGAATTCTGGAGGTCAATTTAAGACGTATACGAACCCCTTCTGGTGTGAGAGTCTGATTCATAATCAAATAGGAGGCGACGCTTTTGAACATGTTCACCAGCTTCTCGAAGTAGTCGGCCGGTGCAAGCGACCACCAGGTGGCAACAACACGACTTGCTTGCTCCTTCAGCTTGAGCACGCTCTGGGCGAACGGCCGTTGCAACTTTGCATGGCGTTTGGGATTGTTGAATTCATGATAAAATGGTAAAAGCATATAAATACGTAGAACTTCCACATCCGGAGGCGATGGATTCAGCTTCGGGAGCAGTTCATCCGTGATAGCATTGTAAATCTAAAAAAGCAGCAGATAAAATCGGGGAGAAAATGGAGACTGAAAACTTACGATACGTTTCACGTCTTCGTTTTCAATCTTCCCAATCATCGTGAAGATTTCGTCAGCCAGCTGGAGGTTGACCCCATGATGTCTGGACGTGCAATGATAATGTTCGTCGTTGTCCAAGAGGAATGACCCATTTAAACACGCCAGACTCTTGAAGATGCTCTCCAGGTAACTCAGCAAGTCGGGGTCGACATGCTCGCCTTGCTTATCACATAAGGCGATACGTTCTGATAAAACGGTGAGGATCTGACTGCGTGCAGGGAAAAAGCGGCTGTCGAACGGCGTCATCTCCTCATTGAGGGGATAGACACGAGCGAAGCAATGATCTCCGCCAGCGAAAATACGAAACACTCGCACTTCTGGTGGAGCTGCAGACGCAGCAAGAGATGTCTGTGATGCAGACACCCAAGGTCCGAAGACAATTTGCGGTGTGGATGCATTACCATTATTTCGAAGGCGTCCCAGTTGACCAGCACCGCCGAGTCCAAAGCTATAAACGCGTCCCCGAGATGGAATCAATGCCAGTGTGTGTTGGCGGCCACATTGAACCTGAGTAATTGTCGATCCCATCAATTCTGAGACTTTACGTGGGAGCATCTCGTTAGCGGTACCGCCGTGCCCCAGCTGCCCACAACTACCAAGGCCGCACGTGAAGACACCTCCATCCATCGTCAAGAACGTGGAGAAATCCTCGCCGCAGGAGATGTATCGCACGCGGATACTTCGCAGCGAACGCAGCTGACATGGGTAAACCTTGTTGGCGACGTCATTAAGTCCCAACTGTCCGTTGACATTCTTCCCCCAGCCGAAGACGGCGCCCGACTTGGAGACAACGAACGAGTGATTCGCCCCGCAGGCGATGAACGCTATCGGAATGCCGTACAACGACGACACCTTTGTCGGCGTCCCCTCGAAGCTGGTGGACGTGCCGATGCCGAGCTGGCCGTAGCTGTTGCAGCCCCATGCGAGCAGCTCCCCGTTGAGGGTGAGCGCCATCGAGTGCCGCAGGCCGCTGGCGATCTGCACGACGTGGTGCTGCGCCAACGCCTTCACCAGCTTCGGCTCGGCGAGCTGGCCGCTGCCGTCGATGCCCAGCTGGCCGAAGGTGTTCGAGCCCCAGGTGTACACCTGGCCCCAGCTGTTCAAGGCCATCGAATGCGAGTTGCCGCAAGCGATGCTCACGATTTCGTAGGGATTCAGCTTCGCAACGGGTTCTGCTCGTGGTTAACGTGAATGAATCGTAACCGAAAACAGATTTCGAATTAGATGGGTAACATAATCGCCCCCATGGAGGGATATCAGACATATATAAAGGCGAGATATGAACGTGAACATACTAAAGAAGGACATACGTGGCCGTTTTCGTGGCTTGTCATGGCCCAGTTGACCATAGTCGTTGCTGCCGCATGAGGCGACCTTGCCATCGGCTGTGAGCAGCAGGGTGTGCGCATAGCCGCAGGCGACGTCCACCACGTTAGCGGCCGCCGGCCACTGGAGCTCCATCGGCGTGTTGATGATCTCCTCCTCGATGCCGCCCAGCCCCAGCTCGCCGTTCACCGTCGAGCCCCACGCGAACATGGTGCACGCTGTGAGTGGCCCTCTTTTTGTCGCGTTTGAGGTGTTTCTGTTCGGGGAGCGTGCAACAACGATCAAATCATAACGGCGAGCGGCGTTTGCAAAGGCTGCGATTTCAGGCGAACGCAACACATCCACCGAATGGAATGGATGAATTCGCTACTTGGAATTTTACGACCGGTGAACGGGGCTGAAATGTTCCGGCGAAATGGGTCAGAGTTGTGGGATGAACGAAAAAACGTCACAAAATGTTGGGTTAGAACACAACTGCACAAACATCAACCACACCAACGACTATTGCACCACACCGATTGTCGCTAAATAATTGCGACGTGCGCCTGTGTTTATCAATTTCATTCTAGAAATTGTATCATTGCTGACATCCTCGTGTGTGGTCAAATTGGAATCGCGTAGAAGCGCAAGGGGAAATGCGGGAAATGTGTACAGTTATCGGATCATATGTTCGAAAGGAGAGAACTTCCCATGCGAATGCAAAAGGTGAAACATCCATAAATCAGTATTATAAGTTAAGTCGAATGATTGATGCTGATATAATACGGTTAAAAATAGTTTATTTATCAATTATTCTTATCTATACTGCAATAAGTGATAAGATATGGATATATTTATTTGAGATCTGAGTGTATATGAACCTTTACCTATATTGCCTATATTAGCATAAAAAGTGTATAGCAGGTTGCCTATGGTTTAGTCCACACTCTCGAATTATTTTGATGTGCGCGTCAAATAAGTTTCAAACAACATGAATAACACCACAAATGTCTTTTTCAGGGACCGCATCGACCTTGCGCCCGCCAGCGGCTTCATGCTTCTGGGCATCGTCCTCGTCGTCACGTACGTGCAGAAGGTCATCAACTACTTCGACATCTACGTGCACGAAAAGCAAGTCTTCTTCGGACTCGGCATACTCGTCGGACTTGCGATGGCCGTGCTGAACATGGGCATACGATTTGTGGCCACCTTCTGCCCCCAGGTGCTCTTCATGACGCTGATGCCGCTCCGCATCTTCTATTCAACGTTCACCGCCGACATGCACGTCCTTACCCGCAACAAACTCCAACTGCTTATGATGAGCACACTAGGAATGCTACTCTTCATCCTCTTCTACGGTTTCACCATGAGCTGCCTTGTCTACGGCCACGCCGATTGGCACTACATCTTCGTGTACGGGATGGCGATGTCCACCTTCGACTGGCCCATCATTAACCGCATGCTGGTAAGCTATGAAAGCTTGAATTTGGCGAATGCGTTGCTGACGGCTGAGACAATCGTCACGAACGCGCAGGCGATCATTTTGTTCCTCATCTACGTGGGGTACTTGAATGAGATAGTGGTTAGCTGGTATCACTTCATCGGGCTGTATATGCGGATGATGTTCGGCGCCATCCTCGTCGGCTGCGTTATGGGCCGCCTGAGCGCGCTGATCATGAACAAGTTGATCGGCAGCGTGCACACGATGGTGCTTGGCTGGCTCATCGTCATGTACGGCGTCTACGCTCTCTGCGAGTACGTACTCTTCTGCTCCGGAATTATCGGAGTCTTCGTCGTCGCCATGTTCGTCTCATTGGAGAAGTCACGCATTAGTCTGAAGTCCGATCGTCGACTGCGTCTCTTCATGGAATCCTGCGACATGGTGTTCACCGCCAGCATCTACGTGCAGGTCCTTGCCTTCTGCGTCCTGGAATCATACCGACATTTCGAGCTACGCGCCCTCTACCTCTCCATGTGCAGCTTCTTCGCGACGACGCTTACGCGAGTCGTCGTCCTGCTCATCCTGTATCCGCTCATCTTCCGCGATCGGAGATTCAACAATTGCATTCTCATCTCCATGGCGCTCTCCAACAAAGGCATCTTCGAACTGATGAAGCTGATCATGTTGATGACTTCAGCGCATTGCCGAAACGTCATTGCTGGTACCTTCATCTACGCCATCTTTACAGTCGTTGCACAGCAATTCTTCACGAACATCTTCATACGTCGCGTGCTACGGACGTTTTGCAGTAATGTGGTCGACTATGCGCACATAACGAACATCGCCAATTGTTTGCAACTTCTGGAGATCACGCGCAATTCGTATTTGTCGCTGTATAAGATGGAGCGCTTCTACGGAGATGCCAATTGGGCGGCCATTATTGACACCACACGTTTGAGGAACGAAGAAATATACAAACAAGTGCAAGATTGGCAGAAATCGAAGAAATCGATGATTGGATTGGCATTGAGCGCACCACGTCCGAGTTGTCGAGAGTGCAGCTTCACGCGGACGGTGGCCACTGAACAGGAGTCCAAGGAACAAGTAAGGTACTTTGGTAATTTCTTTAATACTGCCAAAAAATAATCTTTAAAAATCTATTGCAGTGAAATCAAACGAATGATCCTGCAGACCCAGAAAACCTCCTTCATCCGTCAAAAGGAACGAGGCCTTATGCTGAAATCCAACTTGAAATACCTCCTGTATGCTGTGGAAGTGGCGACTAAATCAGAAGACAAACGTATCGACATCGACAAATTACTTGCGGGGATAAACGAGCGAACATACATCGACCGCCTGAAAATATTCTTCGCGCAATTCATCCAGGATCGCTACAACCTCGAACTTCAACCTCCACGTGTCCTCTGGAGGAGGCGTCTCTACCGCCTCATGCACAATCGCTACCATTATACCATCATGTACATTCTCGCGCTTACAACCCGCTTCTTCATCTACTCCTTCATCAATCGACTCTACAACAACAACCTCACCATAATCCTTGTAATCTACGCCATCCTGATGCTGGACCTCATCGGAAAGATTCTGATCTACTGGCACATAGAGTTCCGCGAAGGCTGCCGTCATTTTCTGCGCTCCATGTGGAACTGCTTCGACCTGGTGATGTTCGCTTGGGACACCATCGAGCTGAGCGTGCTGCTCGCTCTGCAGATGCAGCCCGATTGTACGATGAACATCTTCGGGCACATGCTACTCATGACCCTCACCCAGGTGGGTAATTTACGAGTACTAAAAATCATCCAAATCTTCTACGAGGCGCGCTACTATCTGGTTCGCATGTGCAACATCCGCATCGGGCGGCGTCTTCTAGTCGCTTATGGACTCGCCTTGTCGGTGCTGTTCTCCTACCACGAGGTGCTGCACGTCCTGCCGACGATTACGGATGACCTGGAGCTGCGCGAATCGCTCGAGCTGGATATCGTCCGCGACAAGGCGAAGGTGCTCTTCGCACTCTGCATGGTGCAATATCAGGTACCTTGGGTACCAGCGACGGCGAAGACGCGCCGTGTCATCAACGCCTCCATCAACACGATGCGCGACAGCGTCACTGCGTTGAAACTCATGGGTATCACCGACGACTATGAATACACGGAGCTGGTGACGCGCATTGAAGCGCTACGAGATCCGCTCTTCAAGCTCATGTACGTGCAGCCGTACAACCCGCCGGAGATGTTTAAGTCATTGCCGTTCTTCGAGAAGATACGCCAACAGGAAGAGCTCTATGAGAAAGCCGCTTTTCGACTCTATGAAAAGGACGAACTGATCCTCTCCGAGGGCAAAGCCAGCGGTGGCGTGCACATCGTCATCGAAGGGTTGGCGCTCACCGCGCACAAGTTGGACGGTGAGACAATCGTCGTCGCCGGCATGGGTGGACACCCCATCGAGGATTACATCAACGACATCGACTTTCATTGCGTCTTCAGGCATTACATTATTCCGGGGAATTGCATAGGGATTTTGTCGTTCCTCACTGGTCGCGTGTGCAACTGTAATGTACGCGCGCTTGTCGCCACGCGCACCATCTTCCTCAGCGAGCAGGCGCTCATGGAAGCCATGGAAGCGAATAGCGACCCGGTGTATGGCTTGAGGTCGAAGATGTGGAAGTATGTGTCGATGAGTACGGCGATGAACATTCTCTGGGATGTGCCCATCTATCGATATTTGCGGATTGAAGAGTTGTATTACTACATGGAGAAGTCTTTCATGCCGATCACCACTGGAAGAGGAGGCATCCGAGTACCGGAAAGCGTTGAGGATATGATTCTGATTGAGGGACGCGTGCGTGATAAAGCGACGAAGACCGTCTACACAGCACCATGTTACATTCCAAGGTAGGAATTTACAAATTGCAGTTTACAGTTGTTACTCATTACATTTTATTTTGAAGGTCTGTACGGCAGATTGAGTTCTTGCGGAAACGTATCCTGGAAATCGAACCGCAGTTGTTTATCATCCCACTGAATCCGGAAATGCAGAACGAAATTTTTCAACAATTGAATTGGGATGCAGAAACACCAGTAAGTTAAAAGTTATGTGTCTGATGTCAACTTTCACAAATTATTTCTAGTCCAAAAATTACCATCGCTTGGTGTCTACACTTGTGCAACAAAACAAAGAGGAAGAGGATGAGTAATCGATTCCCATGAGTTTCATTCGTTAATGACAACGATAATTATCAATCGAAGGACCATCATCATGATGATAACATCAAATTAAGGTAATGTGTTAAATTATATACACATTTAATCGTTTATTAGGGCCGATAACATCAACGCATTCCCATATTTCTTGTTTTTGTACATTTGTACACATTTAATATCAATTCATTAGGACCTTATTGATGAAGGTAATTGCCTAAACATTAATTTGCTTGATTATTCAATTGAGAACCGTCTGAAATGTCTGACATATTAACGTGCTTGACGCAGTTATTGAACCCCTTGCGAATTTTCTTCATTTTTCACGTATCGCCTGCGAATTTAAAGGACAAAAATTTGCAAAGATATTCGCAATGGAAGCGTGCATCCATAACTATTATGTTATCGGCCCTTTTTCTCAATCTATTAATCATTTATTTGACGACACCATTCGTATGGGATTCCACTTTACTAAACGTAATACTATATGAAAATGTAGTTCTGGGCATAGTCGCTACTATTGTGATATGGATGAATGGAATATTTAACGATAAGCAATTCTATCAAGTGCTTCTACGTCTCGAGCAACTTCACAAAGATCTGAAGACGCTCAAACTACACGTGGATTATGAGAAAATCACGACTTGCATTCGAATTTTTCTCGTTCTCATCGGCGTCGTCTTTCCTGCCTTGTTGATCGGAATTATGGCCTATTTTTCAATGCGTTTGATTGTTACAGATGCATTATTCTACATAGTCATTGACATTCCAGTCTACATTATTTGTTTTACCAGTACTTCATACGCAGTCCTCATGTACATCGTTCGATATTATTATGAACTGCTCAATGGTCGATTGAAAGCGCTAAAGGGGGAAACCAATATGGCATTCTTCAGTTGCCAGCTTCCCCATTACAGTTACATTCACATGGAGGTAACTGCAATCGCCCAAAAGGTCAATAACATTTTCGGCCGGAGTATCTTCATGTCGATGGCTGTGAACTTTTCATACGTTCTAACGTCCGCATATGTTGGATGTCTAGCCCTGATCATTGGCTCCGGCGAAACCGCCTGGAATTTTGGAGCAATGTCTTTGTTCAACAATACGTTCCATTCTCTGATGATAATATCGGTCTGCCATTGGTCCCAACAGGTGCGCCTAGAAGTATGACTAATTTTATTGTACGAATCAAATCCGATCTTCTAATTTTCAATATTTGTAGTACGATAAGAGCGGCGTCATCATACATGACGTATTCATGTACAACAAGCATGGTAAATTATTGCAACGCAACTTGCTACAAGTCCTCTCATTGCAAATTTCCAACATTGATCTGCAACTGACTGCAAATTCGTTTTTTGTATTGGACTACAAATTGTTGTTCTCCATCTTCGGTGGTTTTGTCTCCAATATGATAATACTCGTTCAGTTCAGCAACAATTCGAATCTAAGCCTTAATTATACACTTTTTTAAAGTTGTAATAAAACTCATCGATTCGTACTTCATATGCGGCCTTGGCGGTTGCGCAATTTAGCAAGCAAGATTGAGCGAATCGGTTGTTTGTCTCTGCCTGTAGTTTATTTAGTCATGCTAGTGTTATGCGCGCGGTGTCAATGTTATTTGGGTTATATGATAAGCCTCTCGTACGCAAATTTCAGTAAATTACGTCCAATTATTCGTTGAGTTATTGTTCATTTGTGAAAATGGAGATCAAGTTTGACGGAAAACGTGCCTTAGTTACCGGTGCAAGTCAAGGTAAATAAATGGCAATTTTGTTAACATCTTGTTATTCGCATTTTTATAGGCATTGGTCGTGATATCGCTATTAGATTGGCTCAATGCGGTGCGAATGTGATAGCAATCGCAAGAAACAAGGAACTTTTAGGTAGCTAATCTTCATTATTAATTTATTCCTGTACTCATACTTCATTCTCTTATCGAATATATCTAGACAGTCTTAGTCGCGAACATCCAAACATTCAAACGACTGCAATCGATGTCTCCAAGTGGGATGAATTAGAGGCGTTTCTTCAGAGTTGTGGTCCCATCGACCTCTGCGTGAACAACGCGGCTGTGGCATTATTGGCGCCCATTGGGGCTATCACCGAGAGTGATATCACCAGGTAACAACTCTTGTTTAGATTAATCTGAAGGTGAAAATTCACTGTTAGAAGTATGATTCAAGTTCGTTCGACTTGAACGTGAAGGCTCTCATACATTGCACGCAATTTGTCGCTGAGAGTCTCAAGTCGCGAAAGGCAAAGGGCGCCATCGTCAACGTCTCCTCGCAGGCATCGCAGTCTGGACTGACTAATCATGGCGTGTATTGCGCCACAAAGGCTGCAGTTGATGGATTCACACGAGCCGCAGCTATCGAATTGGGGCCGTATGGGATACGAGTCAATTCCGTGAACCCCACAGTCATCATGACAGCGATGGGCCGAATCGGTTGGTCCCAACCGGAAAAAGCCCAACCGATGCTGGCCAAGATTCCCCTAGGTCGCTTCGGGGAAGTCGAAGAAGTCACGGACGCTGTGCTCTTTCTGCTCAGCGAGAAGGCTTCCATGATTAGCGGAAGTTGTTTGGCAGTTGATGGTGGTTTCCTGGCAGGTTAAATCCTGGTACAATAAGAGTCAAAAAATTTGTTTCAATCGATAAATTATAAATTGTATTGTTCTCAAAGTTTAAACAGAGAGCAAATTTCTTATCCTAGTGGAATCAATAATGCCGTGCAATCATTTTCCGGACGAAATTCGTAGCCGACTTGAAATTACGTATTTTCTGCTTCCAATTTTTGAGTACGTCGAGGTAGCTTTGATCTTTGCGATTTACGACGTTCAGCACAGTGGACATCTTTTCCAGCAGGTAGTGCAGCCAGAGAATGTTGCTGTACGGTTCAAATTTCTCCCAGTCATCACTGTAAATGAACGGTGTGATTATTCCGCATTATAGAGCATCTTTAAGGCACATACCCGTTATGTTTTCGCATCTCCCTATAAATATCGAATTGGTAGTCACCATCCGCTGTGAATAGGTCTGGGTCGAGGCTGAGATCATTGTAGAAACAAACGTTACCATAGGTGACTCGTGATAGCGTGAAATCGATTATTGTGGCACGCACGCCGTGTGTAGGTAATACCAGCGGCTTTCCCTTCAGGGTGTTCTCGCACGTTTCGTCTCGGTTCACTCTGGTGATGAGCACGTTGCCCAAGTGAAGGTCGCGGTGCTCGAATTGTAATGCCTGTTCAGCAACGGCGAGCGCTACAGCAATCTGCACAAAAAACAATCAATTAAAAAGCTATTCAAGTTAGGACATACATGAGCAACTTACCTGCATAAATACATGGTAAATTTCGTCATAATCATTGAAATCGAATGACTCCAGGTCATTACCGGCGTATTCGAGCTCGAATGCTATGTACATCTGGCTCCGGTCGAAAATTGTGGGGCAGTCGTTCTCGGAGCCCTTATCCTTGTCGTACTCCTTCCAGCAGGAGATAAATGTAGGTAGATAGAGGCCATGCAAGCATCTGACGCGCTTCAGTTGAATGAACGTGGAAGTCATGTTCTTCTCGTTCTTGTACAGAGCGCTAAGCTCCCTGCAAATGTCCCACATGCAATTCGTGTTTGTAACTCAATAATTATAAGACGAACGCTGCAACAATCACTTCGGTAAGGATCTCCTGAAAGCGCTTCTGGCGCTCACCGTTTACGAGAAGCGCTCCCTCGATGGGTATCACCTTTATGACGGTCGGCGTCATGGAGTCCTGATCAGCAATCTGGAATACTTCTCCATAAACGCCTTCGCCGAGTTTGCGGCAATTCTCCTGCGTACTGAAAATATCAACATATTGAATACTTCTTCATTCAAGTAGATCTATTGCTTGTTCTCATACTTACACATGGCGATAGGACTTGAAGAAATTTCTCGGCTCGCTTTGCTGGCAGCGCTGAAGAACGAGGGCACGTGCCTCCTGCTGCGCGTCCAGGCCCAAAGTCAGACATGTACGGTTTAACGAAACTTCTTCGGCTATCTTCACTAACGCACCGGTTTCGCGTGCACGTAGCTGGTCCACAGCTGCAAGCAAAACATAATTCTTCAATCGGAAAATGTCTACGAATCGCATGCGAATGACAATGTGGACATTTTGCAACAATAAGTTGGGACAACTATAAACAAATGAATAGAGTTGTTGCTTACCGGCTCCTTTCTTTGCTGAGTACTTGGGCCGTACGGGGCTTATGCATTTCTGTTGGCACAATGTCAAGTTGGGTATCGCTTTGTCTTTGCAGAAGCCAGTAGTGCACATGCTTCCTGCACAAATGAGATCATAAGTTAGATGTATTCATTGGATAGCTGTTTTAATTACCTTCAAGGATACTGGCTCGCTTTTGAACAGACAACGAGCGTCGCCATGTTTTACCAGGTCTCAAAGTGATGCATTTTGCTGGTGGTGGCAATGTTGGCACAACATCAGACTCTCTGGTTTTTGCAGTCATTGCTTCATAATCATCTTTTGACCTGTTTAATAAACCATCTGCACAATCTAAACAATTATCTATAGGGATTAAATTACTAGTTGGATGTGTAGAGATAACTGAAACATCTTCAATAAGATCTTGAGACTTGCTATTCAAACTTTCAAAATTTTCCATTAAGTCTGTATTTTTATTTGTTGTACTATCCTTCTGCAAATCATTGTGTATTGCAGTGATTCTTTTCAGACCAGGTTTAATTGAATCATCTGAGATATCAGTATCATTAGATTCACCAGTTTGATTTGCTTTTGTTTGAACCCTCAAATTATAATTTTTCCTGGGTACTTCACTTGATCTATCTTTATTATTATTAATGGGAACACATTCAGTTGCTTCATTTTGTTCTGTGCTACTAAAGGGATGTAGCCTGTTGCCCATTCTTCTTCTCATTGTAGGCTTAAATGCTTCTGGTGCTTGGTAGGTCCAATCTAATAAAGCTACCGAACCTGTCTTCTTGTGATTAATTGGAGTACTACATACCAGATTTGCATCTGTAAAATTGAATGTATTTGTATCATTCATTGTATTACTTTCTGAAGGCTGTGAGGCAGTGAATTGACTGCAAGTATTTTCTTTTGTACTGCCATGGCTTTTCTGTTTTAGGCTTTCAAAGACACTATCCTTGGAGGTTGGATCGATGGCATCACTCCCATACACTTTGAGGGGCGAATTCGATGCACTAAGTAGCTCATGATGCCTGTCGATCGGTGGCAATTCAGACAAAACCAATTGTTTGCGTTTCTTTGACTTGCTATTGCTTTTGAAACTGTGGTGAGTGAATATATTGGTTGCAAAACGTTGGTTCAGCGTTAATCCAAAAGAGCTTAAATCGTCGATTCTACGATGGCGATAACTTTTAATTGGAGGTGGCATATTTATACTGTGTTTAATAATTCATCTATGCGGCATCCTTAAACTCTTTTGTGATTGATAATTAGAATCTTGTTTGTTTGGTTACGTATGTTCGAAAAACCGTTACCAACTTCGTGTTTTGCTCATCTTTCATTTCATTATACAAAAATGATAACTTTCCTTAACAACCAATTTCACCATTTAATTTTTATTCAGTAGTTTGTTGATGCAATGTTTACAGATACAATGAAACTGGTATACAGTGTAGAAAGCAGTAATTTAAAGGCATACAAACCAAATCTTCTTCTTTTCAAACTATTAGACTTCAGCAATTCGACCAAACGATATGTATAGGAAAGTCATCAGTTTTTTACCTAATATACACGTTGCCTAGCAAAAAGCATTGAAAACATTCTGTAAGCATCTTCTAGCTGTGTCTTATTTATGGTGGGCGCCTTCAGCAGTTTTTTCCGGCAGTGATAAACTGTCTCTGCTTCAGGTGTACTTTTAACAAATAATTTCAATAAATGCAATATATTATTCTTTAACAAATATTATGAACTTCAAGGTGCCAGACACATTTCAAAAGCATCTGCAAGCAGAATTGGCGCCTACAATTGGAATTGTTTTAATAATTTATAATTTACATAATATTATTATTATGTCATCATCTTTCTTGTTTTAGAATCTTTCATGTTTCGTTGGAGCATCCTCAACCAATTTGATTAATTTCTGCCAGGGACACTGGGAAAGCATCTCCAAGTCATAGGGGCAGGGCTCCTGCAGCAGTGCTATTAAGGTATTATTGCAACAATTTATTTAGATTATGTTATGTATGTAATAATTTTTCTTGTTTTACATTTCATGTTTTGTTGTAGTCTTCTGAACAAATATGAGCTCTAAGCAGTATTGGCTTCTGTTGTAATAATTAATTTCAATAAATATAAATATGTTATAATCTATATCATAATTTATCTTGTTTTAGAATCTTCATCTCCTCAACAAATATGATAAACTTCAAGGTGCTACTGATATTTGGGAAGCATCTCTAAGCAGTATGAGCTCCTGCAATAAACTCTTAAGGCATTGTTTTAACAATTTATTTCCATAGAATATGCTGTAATGTATGTTTTGTTGGAGTCTCCTCAACAAATATCATGAATTTCAAGGTGTCAGGAACATTTCAAAAGCATCACCAAGCAGTATTGGCTTCTGCTGCAGTCTCTTAAGGTATTGTTTTAATACATCACACCAATAAATAGAATATGTTGTAATATGTCATATTTTTTCTTGTTTTAGAATCTTCCATGTTTTATTGGAGTCTCTTCAACAAATGTGCTGAACTTCAAGATGCCAGGGACACTTGGAAAGCATCTCTAAGCTGTATGGGCTCCTGCAGTAGTCTCTTAGGTATTGTTTCAATAATGAATATTTTTGCTTATATTTCCCGAATCAATTGTCCATAACAATAAATTCTCGATTATTTCCGGAATAGTTTGATTTAATTTTTAGACGGGAAATATGCTTCTTCCGCGTATGAATTCGGAAAAGTTGCAATTCTTTTGTGTGCTTGTAATTCCCGAACCATTTGTCCGATCGTAATGATTAATCGTTAGGCTTGTAGTCAATTAAATTCTCGATCATTTCCGGGATAGCTTCATTTAATTTTCCAACGGGAAATATGCTTTTTCCGGCTTTGAATTCGGAAAAGTTGTAATATTTTCGTGTAGTTCTGTACATTTTTGCTTACAATTCCCGAACCAATTGTCGGATCGTATTGATTAAAAGTTAGGCTTGTAGGCAATTAAATTCTCCATCATTTCCGGTTTAGTTTAATTATATTTTTCAACCGAAAGTGTGTTTTTTTTCAAGTTTTAATTCGGAAAAGTTGTAATTTTTTTGTGCCGTTTTGTACATTTTTGGCGGTAGGTTAGCCGAGTTTTGAACCGCGAATGGCGGCAAGTTAGCTGAGTTTTGAACCGCGAATGGCGGCAAGTTAGCCGAGTTATGAACCGCGAATGGCGGCAAGTTAGCCGAGTTTTGAACCGCAAATGGCGGCAATGTAGCCGAGTTTTGAACCACCAATGGCGGCAAGTTAGCCGAGTTTTGAACCGCAAATGGCGGCAATTTAGCCGAGTTTTGAACCACCAATGGCGGCAAGTTAGCCGAGTTTTGAACCG